>JASFAT010004538.1:0-219816 GCA_031353405.1 Baronia brevicornis | reverse complement strand
GTTTATTTTGTATGTTGGAATCGGAATCCTTTTTGTTGTCGGAATCCTTTTTTTCGTTGGAATCTTTTTTTTCGTCGGAATCCTTTTTATCGTCTGAATCCTTTTTTTCGTCCGAATCTTCTTTCTTTTTCGGATCCTCTTTTTTTGTTTTGTCTTCTTTCTCTTTTTTGTCTTTTCCCTTTGTCGGATCCCATTTATTTTCTCGATCCTCTTTCTTTTTCTTGTCCTCTTTCTTTCTTGGATCCTCTTTTTCGGGCTTAGTATCAGAATTTGTATCCTCACTCGGTTCTCTTTTATGTTTCTTTAGTTTATTTTTTTCGTTGAAATCCTTTTTATCGTCTGAATCCTTTTTTTCGTCTGAATCTTCTTTTTTTTTCGGATCCTCTTCATTTTTCTTGTCTTTTTTCTTTCCTGGATCCTCCTTCTTATCCGGGTCCTCTTGTCCGGGTTTAGTATCAGAATTTGGATTCTTACTCGGTTTTCTTTTATGTTTCTTTTTTTTGTTGGAATCCTTTTTTTCGTCGGAATCCTTTTTTTCGTTGGAATCCCTTTTATCGTCTGAATCCTTTTTTTCGTCGGAATCCTTTGTATCGTCTGAATCCTTTTTTTCGTCTGAATCTTCTTTCATTTTCGGATCTTCTTTCTTTTTTTTGTCTTCTTTCTTTGTCGGATTCCATTTATTTCCCGGATCCTCTTTCTTATCCGGATCTTCTGTTTCGGGCTTAATATCAGAATTTGGATCCTTACTCGGTTCTCTTTTATGTTCCTTTAGTTTATTTTGTATGTTGGAATCGGAATCCTTTTTTTCGTTGGAATCTTTTTTTTCGTCGGAATCCTTTTTATCGTCTGAATCCTTTTTTTCGTCCGAATTTTCTTTCTTTTTCGGATCCTCTTTCTTTTTTTTGTCTTCTTTCTCTTTTTTGTCTTCTTCCTTTGTCGGATCCCATTTGTTTTCTCGATCCTCTTTCTTTTTCTTGTCCTCTTTCTTTCTTGGATCCTCTTTTTCGGGCTTAGTATCAGAATTTGTATCCTTACTCGGTTCTCTTTTATGTTCCTTTAGTTTATTTTTTTCGTTGGAATCCTTTTTATCGTCTGAATCCTTTTTTTCGTCTGAATCTTCTTTCTTTTTCGGATCCTCTTCATTTTTCTTGTCTTTTTTCTTTCTCGGATCCTCTTTCTTATCCGGATTTTCTTTTTCGGGCTTAGTATCAGAATTTGGATGCTTACTCGGTTCTCTTTTATGTTCCTTTGGTTTCTTTGTTTTGTTGGAATCCTTTTTTTCGTTGGAATCCTTTTTATCGTTTGAATCCTTTTTTTCGTCCGAATCTTCTTTCTTTTTCGGATCCTCTTTATTTTGCTCGTGTTCTTTCTTTTTTTTGTGTTCTTTCTTTCCAGGGTCCTCTTTTCCGGGTTTAGTATCAGAATTTGGATTCTTACTCGGTTTTCTTTTATGTTTCTTTAGTTTCTTTTTTTTGTTGGAATCCTTTTTTTCATCAGAATCCTTTTTTTCGTCGGAATCCTGTTTTTCGTCAGAATCCGTTTTTTCGTCGGAATCCTTGTTTTCGTTGGAATCCTTTTTATCGTCTGAATCCTTTTTCTCGTCCGAATCTTTATTCTTTTTTGGATCCTCTTTATTTTTCTTGTCTTTTTTCTTTTTCAGATCTACTTTCTTTTTTTTGTCTTCTTTCTTTGTCGGATCCCATTTATTTTCCGGATCCTCTTTCTTTTTCTTGTCTTCTTTCTTTCCCGGATCCTCTTTCTTATCCGGATGCTCTTTTCCGGGCTTAGTATCAGAATTTGGATTCTTACTCGGTTTTCTTTTATGTTTCTTTGGTTTCTTGTTTTTGTTGGATTCTTTTTTTTCGTCGGAATCCTTTTTTTCGTTGGAATCCTTTTTTTCGTCGGAATCCTTTTTTTCTTCGGAATCCTTTTTATCGTCTGAAACCTTTTTTTCATCTGAATCTTCTTCCTTTTTACGATCCTCTTTATTTATCTTTTCTTCTTTCTTTCCCGAATCCTCTTTCTTATTCGGATCCTCTTTTTTGGGCTTAGTATCAGTATTTGGATGTTTACTCGGTTCTCTTTTATGTTTCTTTAGTTTCTTTTTTTTGTTGGAATCCTTTCTTTCATCAGAATCCTTTGTTTCGTCGGAATCCTGTTTCTCGTCGGAATCCTTTTTTTCGTCGGAATCCTTTTTTTCGTTGGAATCCTTTTTATCGTCTGATACCTTTTTTTCGTCCGAATCTTCTTTCTTTTTACGGATCCTCTTTCTTTTTTTGTCTTCTTTCTCTTTTTTGTCTTTTCCCTTTGTCGGATCCCATTTATTTTCTCGATCCTCTTTCTTTTTCTTGTCCTCTTTCTTTCTTGGATCCTCTTTTTCGGGCTTAGTATCAGAATTTGTATCCTTACTCGGTTCTCTTTTATGTTCCTTTAGTTTATTTTTTTCGTTGGAATCCTTTTTATAGTCTGAATCCTTTTTTTCGTCTGAATCTTCTTTCTTTTTTGGATCCTCTTCATTTTTCTTGTCTTCTTTCTTTCCCGGATCCTCTTTCTTATCCGGATCTTCTTTTTCGGGCTTAGTATCAGAATTTGGATGCTTACTCGGTTCTCTTTTATGTTCCTTTGGTTTCTTTGTTTTGTTGGAATCCTTTTTTTCATTGGAGTCCTTTTTATCGTTTGAATCCTTTTTTTCGTCCGAATCTTCTTTCTTTTTCGGATCCTTTTTATTTTTCTCGTGTTCTTTCTTTTTTTTGTGTTCTTTCTTTGCCGGATCCCATTTATTTTCCGGATCCTCTTTCTTATCCGGGTCCTCTTTTCCGGGTTTAGTATCAGAATTTGGATTCTTACTCGGTTTTCTTTTATGTTTCTTTAGTTTCTTTTTTTTGTTGGAATCCTTTCTTTCATCAGAATCCTTTGTTTCGTCGGAATCCTGTTTCTCGTCGGAATCCTTTTTTTCGTCGGAATCCTTTTTTTCGTTGGAATCCTTTTTATCGTCTGAATCCTTTTTTTCATCTGAATCTTCTTCCTTTTTACGATCCTCTTTATTTATCTTTTCTTCTTTCTTTCCCGAATCCTCTTTCTTATTCGGATCCTCTTTTTCGGGCTTAGTATCAGTATTTGGATGCTTACTCGGTTCTCTTTTATGTTCCTTTGGTTTCTTTTTTTTGTCGGAATCCTGTTTTTCGTCGGAATCCTTTTTTTCGTCGGAATCCTTTTTTTCATTCGAATCTTCTTTCTTTTTCGGATCCTCTTTCTTTTTTTTGTCTTCTTTCTCTTTTTTGTCTTCTTCCTTTGTCGGATCCCATTTATTTTCTCGATCCTCTTTCTTTTTCTTGTCCTCTTTCTTTCTTGGATCCTCTTTCTTATCCGGATCCTCTTTTTCGGGCTTAGTATCAGAATTTGTATCCTTACTCGGTTCTCTTTTATGTTCCTTTAGTTTATTTTTTTCGTTGGAATCCTTTTTATAGTCTGAATCCTTTTTTTCGTCTGAATCTTCTTTCTTTTTTGGATCCTCTTCATTTTTCTTGTCTTCTTTCTTTCCCGGATCCTCTTTCTTATCCGGATCTTCTTTTTCGGGCTTAGTATCAGAATTTGGATGCTTACTCGGTTCTCTTTTATGTTCCTTTGGTTTCTTTGTTTTGTTGGAATCCTTTTTTTCATTGGAATCCTTTTTATCGTCTGAATCCTTTTTTTCATCTGAATATTCTTCCTTTTTACGATCCTCTTTATTTATCTTTTCTTCTTTCTTTCCCGAATCCTCTTTCTTATTCGGATCCTCTTTTTCGGGCTTAGTATCAGTATTTGGATGCTTACTCGGTTCTCTTTTATGTTCCTTTGGTTTCTTTTTTTTGTCGGAATCCTGTTTTTCGTCGGAATCCTTTTTATCGTCTGAATCCTTTTTTTCGTCCGAATCTTCTTTCTTTTTCGGATCCTCTTTCTTTTTTTTGTCTTCTTTCTCTTTTTTGTCTTTTCCCTTTGTCGGATCCCATTTATTTTCTCGATCCTCTTTCTTTTTCTTGTCCTCTTTCTTTCTTGGATCCTCTTTTTCGGGCTTAGTATCAGAATTTGTATCCTTACTCGGTTCTCTTTTATGTTCCTTTAGTTTATTTTTTTCGTTGGAATCCTTTTTATAGTCTGAATCCTTTTTTTCGTCTGAATCTTCTTTCTTTTTTGGATCCTCTTCATTTTTCTTGTCTTCTTTCTTTCCCGGATCCTCTTTCTTATCCGGATCTTCTTTTTCGGGCTTAGTATCAGAATTTGGATGCTTACTCGGTTCTCTTTTATGTTCCTTTGGTTTCTTTGTTTTGTTGGAATCCTTTTTTTCATTGGAGTCCTTTTTATCGTTTGAATCCTTTTTTTCGTCCGAATCTTCTTTCTTTTTCGGATCCTTTTTATTTTTCTCGTGTTCTTTCTTTTTTTTGTGTTCTTTCTTTGCCGGATCCCATTTATTTTCCGGATCCTCTTTCTTATCCGGGTCCTCTTTTCCGGGTTTAGTATCAGAATTTGGATTCTTACTCGGTTTTCTTTTATGTTTCTTTAGTTTCTTTTTTTTGTTGGAATCCTTTCTTTCATCAGAATCCTTTGTTTCGTCGGAATCCTGTTTCTCGTCGGAATCCTTTTTTTCGTCGGAATCCTTTTTTTCGTTGGAATCCTTTTTATCGTCTGAATCCTTTTTTTCATCTGAATCTTCTTCCTTTTTACGATCCTCTTTATTTATCTTTTCTTCTTTCTTTCCCGAATCCTCTTTCTTATTCGGATCCTCTTTTTCGGGCTTAGTATCAGTATTTGGATGCTTACTCGGTTCTCTTTTATGTTCCTTTGGTTTCTTTTTTTTGTCGGAATCCTGTTTTTCGTCGGAATCCTTTTTTTCGTCGGAATCCTTTTTTTCATTCGAATCTTCTTTCTTTTTCGGATCCTCTTTCTTTTTTTTGTCTTCTTTCTCTTTTTTGTCTTCTTCCTTTGTCGGATCCCATTTATTTTCTCGATCCTCTTTCTTTTTCTTGTCCTCTTTCTTTCTTGGATCCTCTTTCTTATCCGGATCCTCTTTTTCGGGCTTAGTATCAGAATTTGTATCCTTACTCGGTTCTCTTTTATGTTCCTTTAGTTTATTTTTTTCGTTGGAATCCTTTTTATAGTCTGAATCCTTTTTTTCGTCTGAATCTTCTTTCTTTTTTGGATCCTCTTCATTTTTCTTGTCTTCTTTCTTTCCCGGATCCTCTTTCTTATCCGGATCTTCTTTTTCGGGCTTAGTATCAGAATTTGGATGCTTACTCGGTTCTCTTTTATGTTCCTTTGGTTTCTTTGTTTTGTTGGAATCCTTTTTTTCATTGGAATCCTTTTTATCGTCTGAATCCTTTTTTTCATCTGAATATTCTTCCTTTTTACGATCCTCTTTATTTATCTTTTCTTCTTTCTTTCCCGAATCCTCTTTCTTATTCGGATCCTCTTTTTCGGGCTTAGTATCAGTATTTGGATGCTTACTCGGTTCTCTTTTATGTTCCTTTGGTTTCTTTTTTTTGTCGGAATCCTGTTTTTCGTCGGAATCCTTTTTATCGTCTGAATCCTTTTTTTCGTCCGAATCTTCTTTCTTTTTCGGATCCTCTTTCTTTTTTTTGTCTTCTTTCTCTTTTTTGTCTTTTCCCTTTGTCGGATCCCATTTATTTTCTCGATCCTCTTTCTTTTTCTTGTCCTCTTTCTTTCTTGGATCCTCTTTTTCGGGCTTAGTATCAGAATTTGTATCCTTACTCGGTTCTCTTTTATGTTCCTTTAGTTTATTTTTTTCGTTGGAATCCTTTTTATAGTCTGAATCCTTTTTTTCGTCTGAATCTTCTTTCTTTTTTGGATCCTCTTCATTTTTCTTGTCTTCTTTCTTTCCCGGATCCTCTTTCTTATCCGGATCTTCTTTTTCGGGCTTAGTATCAGAATTTGGATGCTTACTCGGTTCTCTTTTATGTTCCTTTGGTTTCTTTGTTTTGTTGGAATCCTTTTTTTCATTGGAGTCCTTTTTATCGTTTGAATCCTTTTTTTCGTCCGAATCTTCTTTCTTTTTCGGATCCTTTTTATTTTTCTCGTGTTCTTTCTTTTTTTGTGTTCTTTCTTTGCCGGATCCCATTTATTTTCCGGATCCTCTTTCTTATCCGGGTCCTCTTTTCCGGGTTTAGTATCAGAATTTGGATTCTTACTCGGTTTTCTTTTATGTTTCTTTAGTTTCTTTTTTTTGTTGGAATCCTTTTTTTCATCAGAATCCTTTGTTTCGTCGGAATCCTGTTTTTCGTCGGAATCCTTTTTTTCGTCGGAATCCTTTTTTTCGTTGGAATCCTTTTTATCGTCTGAATCCTTTTTTTCATCCGAATCTTCTTTCTTTTTCGGATCCTCTTTATTTTTCTTGTGATATTGCTTTTTTGTGTCTTCTTTCATTTCCGAATCCTCTTTCTTTTTCTTGTCTTCTTTCTTTGTTTTGTTTTCTTTCTTTGCTGGATCCCATTTATTTTCCGGATCCTCTTTCTTTTTCTTGTCCTCTTTCTTTCTTGGATCCTCGTTTTCGGGCTTAGTATCAGAATTTGGATCCTTACTCAGTTCTATTTTATGTTCCTTTGTTTTCTTTTTTTTATTGGAATACTTTTTTTCGTCGGAATCAAAGGATTCCGACGAAAAAAAAGAATCCGACGAGAAAAAGGATTCAGACGATAAAAAGCTATCGTCTGAATCCTTTTTCTCGTCCGAATCTTCTTTCTTTTTTGGATCCTCTTTATTTTTCTTGTCATCTTTCTTTCCCGGATCCTCTGTCTTATCCGGATCCTCTTTTTCGGGCTTAGTATCAGAATTTGGATCCTTACTCGGTTCTCTTTTATGTTCCTTTTTTGATTCTTTATCGCTTGGTTTCTTTGAATGACGAGCTGACGCCATATTTATGCATTGTAATATGAGGAATAAAACCACTAAAGTTTTGACCGTTCCCTAAAAAAAATAGAAGTAATTTATAAAAATTTATTTAAGAACTGTAATGCGGTTGGCAACCTTTGATAGCCAAGGGCCACAAGGTGACAAAATGAACAAAAATGGGGGCAATAACTGTGAAATTAAACATGCTTTGATGATTATTTTTATGTATTTAGTTTCATAATTATAATAATTATGTATTTATTAAATATATTTATAGTAGGGAGCAGGAGGACTGCAGGCTGTCGACCGCTGAAGTAGACTATTTATTGATTTAGTGAGGATTTTGGCTTGACAAACATAGTAACCCTCCACCCCCAGCAAGTCACATAGAGCAAAGATCTGCATAGAGTGGCTAGTAGATTTTTTTATAGGATAGGAAGGCAAACAAGCCGATGTCATCCGATAGAAAATAAACAACACCAAAGCAGGCAATGCTTATATAACGCCTATGCCACTGCGGACGTCTATAGGCCGCGTAGGTTATTTTCCATCAGGGGGCCCTGCTATTCCATAAAAAATTCCACAGAACGCATTCTCTCTTCCAAATATTTCCTGATTCAATGGAACAATATTTTCCAAAAACAAATTGAAGGAGAATTCTTAGAATAGAATAGAATAGAATAGAATAGAATAGAATAGAATAGAATAGAGTAGAATAGAATAGAGTAGAATAGAGTAGAATATAGTAGAATAGAGTAGAATAGAGTAGAATAGAGTAGAATAGAGTAGAATAGAGTAGAATAGAGTAGAATAGAGTAGAATAGAGTAGAATAGAGTAGAATAGAGTAGAATAGAGTAGAATAGAATAGAATAGAATAGAATAGAAAAACTTTATTTATGACAACTTTTTTTTACAATAACTAAAATTAAATCCTTAATAATATTATATATACAAATAAATACACAAAACAAAAAGAAAATAATTTTAAGCTAACGAGTGTCATAAATAATTCTTATGAAGTTTCATACATAACAGAAAACACATAAAATATTCAGTCAATAGAAAACTATAAACTATGGATAACTTTGACCGATAGAATAAGGAATGAAATTATAAGAGAGCGATGTGGAATAAAAGAAGGTGTCATGACAAAAATTGAGAAAAGGATGCATAGGTGGTTTGGGCACATAACGAGGAATGGCGAAAGACGACTGATTAAAGAAATTTGCGTTGCAGATGTGGATGGAAGGGTCGATAGGGGAAGACCAAAAAACATACCTTGACCAAAATGACCGAAATTCTTAAGAAAGGCCGGGCCAAAAGTACCCTTAACCAGCGAGTTTGTATGAAGAGAGTGCTGAGTGTGCAGGAAGTAAATAAAGTGTGCCGGGATCGTAGCAGACGTATATTTGTGGTTTCTGCCTACCACTACAGAAAACAGGCGTGATGATGTCTATATAAAACAGTACATATATTTTGCGTTTAAAACAAATTTTGCTTTCGACCGATATTTGAAACTGGAATTTTTGGCTCAGAAGGTATCCTAACTATCGGGTGATGGTCAAAATAAAAAGTACGTATAGGATATTTAGAAGACATATGTTACTTTTTTATTTATGTATGTATAGATCCAGATTGCGGATTTTTATCGGCGACTTTGATTGCGACCCTGACGGAATCAGGGTCACGCTTGAACGTTATCCTATCCCATAAAAAAAGCAATCGACCTTGGACCGTTGAGTGTCCATTCTCCGGAAATAAAAAGGGTTCGTGCCCAACAGTGGGACGTATACGAACTGCAAAAAAAGTGTTTGGATCAAAGAAAGGTATTCTCACCCCGAACGCCATGTTCAAAACTATAATGGAGTTAGAGTTCACCATTCCTATATATTGGCTACATATCTTAAAGTTAAGATACTGAACGCCACTGAAAAAAACATTTTTGGTATCTAAATGGCAGCTTTAAATAATTTGCCGTCGTTACTTTTCCAGGTCGTACATTTTCACATCTGTGTCACGGGGACATCCTATCTGCACAAGAGGAAGTTTACAAGTAAATTATTTTATTAGATTGTCTTCCCTTTCGACAATCTAATTAGCTATTAGGTCACGGGTTCGATTATCGAACAGGGATTAACTCAGAAGAACGATATTTCACAGAAGTTTCTGCTCGAAAGTCAGTGAATGGAGGTCCCGTTCGATGAATTTGCTTTCGGATTCTATAAAGCGTACGATTACGTATTTAAAACTCACAAGGGATGTCAAACAATTGCTTATTAATGAATATTCAAAATATAGCTAGCAAGACGACCAATTGGCTCAGTGGCGGGATCCCTTGCCCGTGGAATCAATGGTCGCGGGTTCGATTCCCGAATTGAAATAAATATATGTATGATCTATACATATTTATTCTCAGTCTTGTAAACCCCGCAAATCCTTTTAATCAATCCATAGACATGCAGTTTTCTTAATATAATATCACATACACAATACTATCACTGACAGTACTGAGCACGGCTGACCACGGGCCTCCCTATTTCTGGAGGAACGGACGTTTACCCACTAAAACGTCCGTTCCTCCAGAAATAGGGAGGCCCGTGGTCAGCCGTGCTCAGTACTGTCAGTGATAGTATTGTGTATGTGATATTATATTAAGAAAACTGATATTATATATATATATATATATATATATATATATATATATATATATATATATATATATCATATATACTCTATAACAATATATATTCTATATTATTATATTAATAAATATTCTTTATAAATAGGAACTTGAATAAAAAAAAAACATATTTTTCCCTATACCTCCATTGGAGAAGGAGTTTATTTTTACATTTAGGAATTTGATTTAGAGAAATTTGTAAAAATTCTTGCATTTTAACCCATAGATATCGAACTGTTTTTATATTTATGAATTCAATAGAAAAATTGAACATTTTTACATTAAGAAAATGGAATAAAAAATTTTATAACCTCAAAATTTTATAATCTATATGGATTAAAGCCGGGCTCTTTTCACATATAGGAACGTAAAAGGAAAAATCATATTTTTCTCTATACATTCACAGGAGTAGGACTTTATTTTTACGTTTAGGAATTTGAAACAACGTAATGGGACATACCTTACCCTAAGAGTCATAGCAAGAAGTTTCTAGTTCCCTAGTTTTTAGTTGTGGATATAGTGGGTTTTTAAATACAAAATCGGTAATAAAACAACTAATTGAAAAACAGTATCATCATTTTATTAACTTTGTTACATAGGTTCTTATTTCACTATATTGTCTTTTAGTTTTAATGATTTGTCTGTGTTTAATATTTGTACTATTTATTTTTACGTTTGAATAATAATAATAATAATTCTTTATTTGTATAATGTGAGGTTATAACAAGATGAAAAAAAAGACACGTATAAAAGCTCCATCACATTGCCACTTACGGCGTACAAATTTCATTAACTATTACACACTATTAGAAATAACTAAAACAATTATTACAAATCTAAAAACATAGCTAGATTATTATAATATCATTAAAATTATAATTTATTATTACATTTATATATCACTTTTTACTTTACACTATATATTTATCTATTATATTATATACATTTGATCGACTCTTTAAAGCAAAAAAGTCTTGAATATTATAAATATTGGCATCTATTAGCCATTTATGTAATCTTTTTTTAAATAAATAAAACAATAATTGAATTAATAAGAGTATATTTTATATAAACATTTTTTAGTTTTTATTTTATTTTTAGAGAATTCTTTTTTTGGGAGTGGTCCGAGGAATTGTTCGGTAAATTTCCAGCTGCTGAGTTCTACTACCGTACAATTCACCACAAGGAAATGTTTCATAGCCACTATCTGGATGAGTAGCGATCCAGTGCGGTGCGTTTTCCAGAGACCTCTTTCAACCAGCTGCCTCCAGCGGTGTTTCCGAATCGATACGACATTGGAACCTTCAAAAAATAAGCCTACAGTTTCCTTAAAGGCCGGCAAGGCTTCTGCACTGTCTATGGCACTGCGGATATCTATGGGCGGCGTTGATTGCTCAATGTCAGTTTATTTCTTTTATGGGATCCAAATGCAAACGAGCAGGCGTGTCACCTAATGGAATAGACATTCACAGTGCCACAGGCAGTGCAGAAACGTTGGCGGCCTTTAAGGAAAGTGTCATTATAGGAGTTAAGCTACAACTCAAACGTCAGTTTTCTGCGGGAGCGTGGTACATCCCCGGGCGAGCCGGCCCATTCAAGCTACAGACAAATAATATGCCATTTTGGACAAAGTATTCGTCTGCAACGTGACTCTACCACTACGAATGCCTTCCCACATAGTCTACATGCTGTTACTACTATTGAAATATATAGTGTAAAGTTACTGAAGAAAAGTGTGTAAAACAATTGGAATGAAAAAAATATAGTTCATATAAAAAAATTCTACACCCACGAGTCGATTACGATAAAGTTTATAGTATTCATGTTATCTTTGAAGATTAAGGCTCTTAACCTTTATACAGCCTGACATGTATTTATACTTAAAAAACGAAAACACTAATTCGTGGTTCGTACTTGTATAATGAAAAATATATAAAAAGCTAATTGTAAATCCATTATTAGCTGTATGTGATAAGTTGTACTAAAATAAGGCTTGGGTTCTTTATTATGTTTTTAACGTATAACCATCGCGGTAATCGAATTCGCGAACTCTGAAGGGGGAAGCTTCGCCACTGAGTCAATTACGTCGGTTAATTTGATGTTCTTTTAGTAAATTATAATAATAAAATAAAAACATATATTTATTAAATTGTATATTAACATCCATGTATATTCCTTTACATTTTAAGTCTACAAAGATAGCACATTTACAATACAACGCATAAAGTAATGGACTAAAAAATATCTTTCAAAACATCGAAAGCAAGAATATACAATATATTTTTAATACTACAAATGGCGACGACCGATTGGCTCAGTGGCAGGGCCCTCCGCCCGCGGAGTCAATGGTCGCGGGTTCGATTCCCGCATCGGAATAAATATTTATATGGATTTATAAATGTTTATTCCGCGTCTGGTAACCCCTCCAATCCGCATTTCCTTTCCTGCCCCTTCCTTTCTTCTCTATCCTTTCCCTTCCTCTCCGCCAATCCAATTGGTCTGCCGTGCCAATGGATGCATGGCTAGGGGCGAGCCTAGTCGAAAGCGTGCCGATCGTCCCGGGGTCGGGCTCCCCCGGGGACTATGGTGCCTTACCTCAGCATGCAGGGCTCTGCTGGGGCTGACCTCCATCCTCCCTTGCGGCTCGTGGGATTCACTAAGACGAATTTAATATACCTAATTTGTCGAAAAAATGACGGCGACGTGGTTCGCCACCCGTCACGTCCTGATTCTCACGAGGGCGAAAAGCGACCAATGACGAGCCGTTTCGCTGCGATGAAATGGCAGCGGATGGAGCTCTGCCAACCCCTGCGGGGGATAGGCGTGAAAATATAAAAAAAAAAATATACTACAAATATTTTCGATATTATATAAAATATATTTTTACTGAAATAAAGACACTAATTCCGAATGCTTGATGTATTTTGGTTGAAATAGAAATAGAAAAACTTACATTATACTTGATAATATATAAATAAATACACAAAACAAAAAGAAAATAATTTTAATCTAACGAGTGTCATAAAATGGTTCTTTCTCAGTATATGCCGGGAGCTCTCAGTCTACTACGTCGTCAGATCGCGGACCACAGTCAGACATTCATACTGACACACTCATACATACACATACATCCATATATTATAACTACGCATATACACATACACATAATTACTCATACAGTACAATAGTACATACTTTACAGTACATACTTTGTCTAATCGATACAAATTTAGCAGTCTTAAGGACTTTAAGGATTTAATCCAAGAATTCGTGGTTTTTTTTTCGTCTTTTATGGCAATTATTTATAACTATTATGCCAGTGTCAAGTAAAATGGAATAATATCAAATCTCTGGAAATGTCTAGTCAGCTTATCAAATTACGTCTTGATAAAATGGTGGCTATTCTACCAAAACCTTCTAATAGACTTGTTCGTCAACTTAAAAAGTCACCATACATGCATTTATTTCATATCAATTTACTTATAAGCCTCAATTGAGCTATAATGTAAAATACGCCACCACAATTAAACAATATAACTGATAGGAATATAAGATTATGAAATAAAAACACATCACTGATGTAAGTTGGCCCGGAAAAGTTAATTCGTGGTTGACTTTGCTCGGTCTATGATGGAGCCGTAATGCGCTATACTTACACCTTAGTGAGTTCTATACCCTTCACGATTGACTACTGCTCCTATCTCTGTCCGCCACCCTGATTCGGCAGACCGAGCGACTAGCCTGACAAGGAAAAGGGTCGACCAAATAAAGAGATGAGATATCAGTATCATCATATTGTATACCACCTAAAGTCACTTTCTACCAAAACGTCAACTTCTACCAAAGCCTACCAAAGGGTTGCCAAAGTTTTTTAAGCATCGCCCTCTATAATTATTCGAAAACTCCATTTACCCCCAGAAAAGGAATGTTCATTAGATTAAAATAAAACTATCTATTCGATACTGTGTTTGGACATTTATTTCATGATTTTAAACATTTATTAAAGCAATTTTACATTGTTACACAATAGTTTTATGAAAAATATCTTAATGTTGAAATTTTAATACCTTTATATTTATTAAATAATAAGTAACAACAGATTTATTGCTTCTTAATCAATGAGATGGGTTTATAAAAAAAAAACGATATATGGTTTAAAGGGTAAATCAAATAAAAATGTAGAGCTATTTTGTAGTCTCGCTAAAATTCAAGAACGACTCGAACGATTTGAATATTTTTTTTATTTTGTTCGCTATACAGGGAAGGTTTACGAATAAAAAAATATATGGAAAACATAAAAGAACAGCTTGTAAAATTAAAAAAAATATTTTTTATATCTTTTACTTTCAATAGATGGCGTTCGTGACGGGTTTATCGTCTGACGGAAGGGTTGTTATACAAAACTGTCATTTCTTTTGTGCGAATTTGAAAAGTATTGCATACCTACGTAAAACAAACATACCAGGAGAAGATAAATGTAGGGGAACATAAATTTTAGGTGAAACAAAATTCAGCGGGCCATCTAGTTGTCGATATATTTGTAACTCTTATTAATTTATTTAAGCTTTAACAATGTTTGTCTCTGAAGTTGATGTAGTTTCAACGAAAGTAGTTGGTTCTTCTTTCTTGTCCACACAAGTCTTTCCTAGCCTCTCGGCCAGCTTATTCAGGCGTCTCTCGGCGATCGTGTCGTGTTTACTTTTTGTATTACCAGTATTATTACGTACCGAATGTACGGATTTTGAGATAAACTCACTTTTATGCATTCCGCGATTTTCAGAAGTCATGTCTACTATGTCTTCACATTGTACTACAGAGGATGTTATTGAACTATCCACCAAGATGTACGTAAGCAATAGAAGTGGTGTGACCTGTAAAAGAAAACTAATGAGGGATTGGAATAATGTAAAGGTTATATATATATATATATATATATATATATATATATATATATATATATATATATATATATATATATATATATATATATATATAAAACCTTTAGATCTTACAACTTCGTTACACCGCATAACAACCACGCTTACCTACTTTCAACTCTCTCTTTCGATCGTATTGTCCTCCTATGTGTCACTCGCACCTTCCACACAATTAACAGTCGAATCAACAATCGGATACTTCACAATACTACATGTATGTACATCGTATTATATATAATAATGGTAGATTAGTGATAGCACTAATGGACCGAATCGATTGGGAAATTTACCACAGACAGTCAGTGGCGAGGCATTTTATTGTGTCGCGCAGAGATCGGGATCCTCTCCCCTCCCTAGTTTCCTTCACCTATCCATTTTTTTATCAGAAGCAAGCGTATCGCCTTATGGATAACAATCAATGTCGTCCATAGACATCTGGGGCACCATGGCTATTACGGAAGAATAGCTATGGTGCCGGCCTTTATGTGTGAGCTTTTTTTGAAGGTTGCAATATATAAAAAAAAAATATCGTGTCGGTTCTGAATCGAAACGAATCGGCTCCGAAATACTGCCAAACGTAGCTGATTCTGATGATATAGAGTTATGGTACGTGGAATGAAGTTACGAGAACTTCACAGCGTACTCGGTCAACTAACTCTAATGTAGGCAACGCATCAACAGTCCTTTTAGACCTGCAGATATTCGCGTGCGACGGTTCTTGCATGGACGACCAGGTGACCCACTTTCTTTTCTTTTCTTCAATGGCAATTAGTTGTTACTATTATGCCAGTGTCAAGTAAAATATGATAACATCAAATCTCTTGAAATGTAACTAGTCAGCTTGTCACATTAAGTTTTGATAAAACTCTGGCAATTCTACCAAAACCTTCTATGGATTTTTTTTGGTCAACTTAAAAAGTCACGATACACGCATTTATTTCATATCAATTCACTTGTACGCCGTAATCGAACTATATTATATAATACACCACCATAATTAAACAATATAACTGATAATAATATTAGATTATGAAAATGAAATAAAAACACAACGTCAGTGATGTCAGTTGGCGGGAAAAATCCCCACTTTTTTGGTTACCTACCACTTTTATATATAAAAAGAAATATTTTTTTTTAGCTCGCTACCGTAATGTAATTTGTGGCAAATAAACTCACCCTCAGCGCCATGGTTAGAAGTTTTCTAGATTTCTAATTATTAACTTGTGAGCGAAGTGGGTTTTTAAATACAACAACGGTAATAAAACAACGAATTAAAACACTATCAACGTAACATTAAGTTGTTAGATAGATAGACATTTGTTTAAATTATTTCTGTTTTATATTCTTTTTTCGTTTTCAATTTTTGTTTGTATTCTATATAGTAGTTCTTTTTCTCGTACAAAACGTTTGTTCAAAAAATTTGTATCCATAAAAATTGTCTGTTAAAGTTGAACTCAACAGCTTGTTGAACATATGACGTAAAGAAAAGGGATCAACGACCTTTTAAAAGTAAAGGAAACAATAATTTCTTTGAAACTAAAGGGATTTATTGAAGGGAAGTTTATAGTTGTATGGATAATATTTCATTCTTTTTCTTTATTATGGGATGGGAAGCCAAACGAGCGATATATTTTCCATTTGTGGAGGAGCAGACACTAATCCACGCTTGTCTCATACGGATTGGTGGGGTAAACCAGACTCGAAATGAATATCTGTAATGCATGCCTAACCAAGTTGCTTATTTTGGGCACTTTATGAGACATGACAGGTACAAACTCCTGCAACTGATCGTGATGGGAAATGTTGCACACAAGATACAAGTTGGTCAGAGAAGGAAGTCTTTGGCTACGCAATATGAGGGAGTGAGTCGGGATAGCGAGTGCTCCAAAAACGCTGTGCCTCGCGAATGAAGAGGAGAGTTGTGTTGAAGTGGCTGCCAACCTTCGCTAGTCGGAGAGGCACTCTTAGAAAGAGAAGCCATACATACGTTTAACATGATCCATGGAGAATATTATGGTGAATATATATAGCGAAAATAATAAACGTACATAAAAAACAACTTTTTACCCAGTAATTACTTCTGACAAAGTTTACTACAACTGTTATCTTTATAGTGTTGATACAGTCTAACCATAAAAACTAACATTCAGTAATAGTTAAAAAAATATATTGCCTGTTCCTATCAATGGCGAGAAGCGACTAACGGAGAGCCGTTTCGCTACGATGAATGTGAAAGGAAGGATGGATGAAAAGATGGATTTTTTTTTTATTTTTTTTTTTATGGGATAGGTGGGCGAACGAGTAAGCGTGTCGCCTGATGGAAAGCAGTCAACCCCGCCCATGGACAAGCGTTGCCGGCCTTTTAGGTATGTATAGGCTGTTGTTTGAAGGCTCCAATCTCGTAACGGTTCGGAAAGACCGCCGAGGGTAGCTGGATGAATGTGAAGGAAGCAAGGAAGGTGTGTCGTGATTGTAGCGGATGGATATCTATGGTCTCTGCCTACCCCTCCGGGAAACAGGCGTGACAATATGTATGTATATATGTCCTATCTATATAATAATAATAATTTTTTCCGACATTTTTTTCGGCCCATACATTTTTAAATTTTTGTGTTAAAAATTATATACACCTCAATAATTTTATTATTAAATCATGCATTTCATTTACAACGAAGCCGATTTATCTGTATCATAAGGCGCGAGTTGAATCTAGCAACAACGGTTTTCAATATAGAATTGGAGCTATCCCGTATTCTGTGAAGCAACGAGGCTGTACGTTTTCGCAAAATGGCCCAAAAGCCATCGGTGCGGGCTGTCACAAACATTTTCGATGCACTGCAGAAACGGGGCATCCCCAACAATACCTGAAATCATATAGATAGATGTAGAATACATAAATATCTCATTTTTCGTTCTGTTTACCTATTCGATGCTAACTTAGTAATCGAATTTAACCTAATTTAGAACTGGATGATATTGATTTAATAATTATTTGTTGTATACAAATTCTATAATCAATTAGTTTATAATAATCGATTCAGATAGCTGTTAAACTAGTTTAAAATAATCGATTCTAAAATCGATTAGTCTAAACTAATTTTCCGATGAGACTTCAAACTTGAAACATTTTCAACATCAAAAATTAATTTGCGATAGGCCACAGGTAGACCTGGAAAATTTTCTTCAAATACTTTATAAATATTTTATTGATAATCAGATATGCCAAAGATCGGGCTAAGTGGCTTTGTTAAGATCTATGTGGTATAGTATGTAAGTCACGAAGAGGTGGTGGCAAGTTGTTCCAACACTTAGTAGCGGTGTATTTAAAGCTACCACGAAACTTAATAGTATTGATAACAATTTTAATTTGATTAAATTTGTATTTATGTAATGTGTATGTGTGTATGAGGTAGAATATAATGCTGAGGATTCTGCATGATCGTTGCCCTGCCTAAGCGGGACGTGAATGTTCTATTCGGTTGTTAGATCGTTATTCTGCCGGACTGTGGTAACGTTTCTCTCCCCTCTATTAGTTCCATCCGATTCTGAGTAACTTATATACCAGTATATTTATATGAGGGTATTATTGTGTAATTAAAAGATGAGGTATTTGTGAAGTTTCTTTCGCCGTTTCTTCTCCGATCAGCAAAACCGCCTTGCGAAACGGTAGAATATCACAAAATAAAGGATATGATAACAAACAATGTTTTATATATATATATATATATATATATATATATATATATATATATTGAAGCCACCTTTACACTGATCTAGTGTAACGATCACAACACAACAACATGTTTTTCTATTTATAAAATAAATAAATAAATAAAATCTTTATTACTGTCTATCATTAATTATCATTGATTAATTAGCTTAGAGTCACTCAGAGAGCTATGCTCGGAGTTTCTCTGGTAGATATGATTCGGAATGAACATATCCGCCAGAGAACTAAAGTCACCGAGGTAGCCTTTCGAATTACCAAACTAAATGGTGATGGGCTGGTCACGTTTATCGGAGATCCGACAATCGTTGGAGCAAACGAGTGCTGGAGTGGAGACCGCGTTTAGGTAAACGTAGTGTGGGACGCCCACCGGCTAGATGGTGCGATCTGCGTAGGGCGGCTGGCCTATGTCCAGCAGTGGACTCCCACAGATTGTTGATGATTAATGAATTAGTTAGATTTAATTTGTAGATTCGACAGCTTGACCTTCGACAAAAACCTTCTCCAAATATTCCATGCCGCTCTATCTCTTTCTAATGCTATCCATTTCTTGCCAGCAACTTTTCTGAAGTCATCTGCTCCGCCTTTTGTCTGTCGCCCTTTTCTGCTTTCCCATCCTTTGGATACTTGGATAGGTCTATTTATAAATATATATTAAAGATCTAACATGTGTATCTGTACTACAAAAGTATCATGCCTTTATCCAAAGAAGAAAATTATACCAATTAACGAAGATAAAAATCTTCTGATGTAATCGGTACAAGATGACAGACCATATCTCGTGCCACGCTTTTTAATTGTAAACAGTCAAGGCGAATTTTCAATACTGAGATTAATCACTAACAGCCTTTCTTATCTGGTTGATTGGAAAATAAATTTGATACGGCATGCATTAAGACGTGCTTTATTTCAAACTAAAAATACCTTAAATTCGTATGATAAATTTGAAACGTTTAGTTCATTGTAAAATTTTAATTGTCAAGTGGGATATATAATTCGAAATGAAGAAGAGGCCTTTTTTAATATTTATGGTAAAATATTTTTTTTTTCTATAATATTATTAATGGAGTCAGGAGTTACTTTGCGGAAACCCATCACTATGTGGACAGTCAAAAGTTTTACTTAGCTACGGTCCGTGACAAGCAAAACAATAACAGAAAATTAATAATGTGTGTTTTTTTGTGCTAGATGAAGTGGATTTATTTGGAACTTAAACCAAAAACTTACCGAAAATCGGCCATCGATTCTCCACCCACCAACCACTATATACAACACCAAACACACATTGTCACTTTTCCATCTTGTAAACGACACGTGTTTCGCCCCAACACGAGGCATCTTCAGGTATAGTAGACTCTACGGAAGACAACCGAAAAGTGTCTTATAGAAAAGAAAAGACACTTTTTGGTTTTCTTCCGTAGAGTCTACTATATCCACTTTTCCATCTTGTAAACGACACGTGTTTCGCCCCAACACGAAGCATCTTCAGTTATAGTAGACTCTACGGAAGACAACCGAAAAGTGTCTTTTAGAAAAGAAAAGACACTTTTCGTTTTCTTCCGTAGAGTCTACTATATCCACTTTTCCATCTTGTAAACGACACGTGTTTCGCCCCAACACGAAGCATCTTCAGTTATAGTAGACTCTACGGAAGACAACCGAAAAGTGTCTTTTAGAAAAGAAAAGACACTTTTCGTTTTCTTCCGTAGAGTCTACTATATCCACTTTTCCATCTTGTAAACGACACGTGTTTCGCCCCAACACGAAGCATCTTCAGGTATAGTAGACTCTACGGAAGACAACCGAAAAGTGTCTTTTAGAAAAGAAAAGACACTTTTCGGTTTTCTTCCGTAGAGTCTATTATATCCACTTTTCCATCTTGTAAACGACACGTGTTTCGCCCCAACAAGAAGCATCTTCAGGTAGAGTAGACTCTACGGAAGACAACCGGAAAGTGTATTATATTATAAAATTTTAGTAATGCTGTTAATTGAAGTGAAAGAAGGTGTGACAAAAGTTGAGAAAGGGATGCTTAGATGGTTTGGGCACATGGAGATGAAATGTGACGAATGAAAGATGACGAAGAAATTTACGGCGGATGTGGATGGAAGAGTCGGTAGGGGAAGACCAAGGAGAACATACTTTAACCAAATTACTGAAATTCTTAAGAAAGACGAGGTCAAAAGTACCTTTAATCGGCTAGGTTGTATGAAGACTGATGAGTGTGGAAGAAGCAAGGAAAGTATGTGAAAGCAGATGAAGATCTGTGGTCTCTGCCCACCCTTACGGAAAACAGGCGTGATGTATGTATGTATGTATGGATGTTAATTATAATGAAGTTATTTAAATGAAGACTTTTTCTGAGAAATCCCAGACGTATTAATTACCAAACATTACCGAAAGTATTTACTGCATAAAACAAATAATAAAGTCTTTCGTTTAAATCCTCTTTTACAGATTGGAAGGATTTTTTAAAATATAATTAGTGGATCAATCATCACCAAGCCTCCCCCATGAAGTTCCACCTAGCCCGATCTTCGGCTTCACGCATTAGTGGATAATTCGCATGAAATGTTCTCGGGATACAATTTAAATCCGTCGGCTTGTAAACTTATTTTTGTATTTAAAACAAATTTTAGTTTCATCTGAGGTTTTAATCCAAAACTTTTATCCAGAAGTCAGCTCCCCATTTCTGTAGGAACGGATATTAACCACGCTGGACCACGCTTGTCCAATGCGGATTGTTGGGGTTAACCAGACTCGGAATATATTGTATATCCGAAGGAATACATAAATCAGCGCCTGAAAATCTATCCGCATAGATCGTAAAATAGCCACAATTTTATCAAGACGTAATGTGACAAGCAAACTAAAGACATCGGTACTGTGGTGTGCCAACCGTACTGTAATGGTGACACGGGATCTTTACGGGTCTTTTTCTTCTCTAATAAAACTCACCCAGTTAATTACCCACTTAATATCAATAACACCCAATTAATTAATAATAATATTAATTAAGAATATTTTAATGAATAAATAATTTTAATAAAATTTAGCATGTTGTCGACGCGATCCCATAGATTTTTCCGTACCCAGTGTCGTGTAATATGGCTATGGAAACTTTTCACTTCAATAATTTATTTTTCTATTCACTGTGTGTGTATATATATATATATGTATATATATATATATATATATATATATATATATATATATATATATATATATATATATATATATATATATATATATATATATATATATATATATTCACGCCTATGCCCCGCAGGGGTTGGCAGTGACCACAGATCCATCCGTCATTGGTCGCTTTTCGCCCTCGTGAGAATCAGGATATTTATATCTTATTCATAAAATACTATATTTACATTTTACCACAGTGTTTACTTTTGTCAGGAAGGGCTATCTACATGTTTGTTAAAGACGTCACGACATCTAAACAAAACTAATTCGGAAACTTTTATTTATTTAATATGTATTTCAATTTATTTTTAATTACGCATGTTTAAAAAGGCAATATAATAAAGAATGTTTTATTATTTTCATATAAAACTTTTAATACATTTATCAATGTATCACTACAGTAATCCGATCGGTAACCTTTTTATGTGATTAGAAGGCAAACGAGTAGGCGTGTCACCTGAAAAGCAAGCGTTGCTGGCCATTAAAAACAATGTAACCTGGATGCGTGTAGTCAAAGATTGGGTTATTAGCGCGTTTTGGAGTTGACCCCTATGTCCAACAGTAGACTCCACAAGCTGACATCGTTGATGATTAATGTGAGCTTTATTTTGTACCAACAGATCATACTCTTCTTAATGACGCCATCTGCTGAGCCTGGTAGATTCTCCCGAAGCTTAAAAGACTCTGCCAATCAGTTTTTTGGTGATCTATGGAGTGCAATAAAAGATTCCTACAAATCTTCTGAACGGTGGGTGGTGAAGACATGGAAGGATGTAGTGAAACGGTGAAAAACTGTGCAACTGTGAACTGTATTCATACAAAGTCGTTTTTAAATTATTACAAATTACTACTAGTGATGTAAATAAATTATAAGAATTAGTGTATCATTGATTTAATTGTGAATAAACTAATTATATATATATATATATATATATATATATATATATATATATATATATATATATATATATATATATATATATATATATATATATATATATATATATATATATATACATTTGTTACAATAAAATCTGATAATTAGTTTTATTGTAAATGCTTTATGGAATTCGAAAAAACGTATAGAAGTCGTACCTCCGAAAACGTATATATAGACTCACCCGGAGAAGTACCACACCCCCGCAGAAAACCGGCGTCCGAGAGTCCTACCTCAGCTAGTCCGACGTTTGAGTTCCGGAGAGACATGGTGGAGGATGACTTGTACAACCTTCAAAACCGAAAACTCAACTCGGAGCCCAACATTCATTTTGGGTTGCTGCGCCAACAAAGTTAGAAAAACCCGCGGTAATCTGGATATTGTTTAATCCGGCGCCCCCTGTAATCCGACACGTCTATCACTATTAATTGCACATAAAAATTTCAGCAAATCTCTACTAATATAATGCGTGATTGAACATATTATAACTTGTGCGCACCACACACATGTTATAATCTCTTTCATTTGCAATCTTGCGGATTTATTTAATTTGTAATTTTTTCTTTCTTCAATTTGTAATTATGCGGATGACAAGGTACTCTTATTCAAAAAATTTCTGACCACATATAATCCAACAAATTCGATAATTGGACATCGCTCTACAAAACTTGTCGGATTACCGGGGGTTCACTATATATTAGTTTTGGCTCAAACTGGCAAATATTGGGTTGGAAATTAAATAATTGTGGATTTTTTAGAAAATCGAAAAGACAATTTTTTCATGGAACAAAATAACTATATTCTGTAATGTATTGCCCATTTTGATCTTGCCTGTGCCTTTTGCTATCTTTCAGGCAGCATCATAATTAGCAAAAAACTGAATCAGGTACGATTTGACATCATCATTATTGAAATTTTTACCATTCAAAGAGTTTTGTAAAGATCGAAAGAAAAAGTAATCAGATGGTGCAAGGTCAGGACTATATGGTAGATGTAGCAAAACATCCCAACCAAGCTCCAATAATTTTTCCCGAGTGGGCAAAGATGTGTGTGGCCTAGCATTGTCATTTGTACCACGTCTGCAAACCTAAAAATTCAACTGAAGCCACCTATGAGTGAAATCCGCAATTACTTAATTTCCAACTCAAGAGTTTCACTAAACTGGCGATATAGTGAAACTATTATCTTGCTTTTATCGAATATAAATTAAGGTTACATTCGCCTTTTTATCGCATGCATGCATCGTATGTTTACGTAGGAACAGGTTTTTTTGGCCTAGTAGCGTTCAAATAGGATATATATATTGTGCACTATAGAGTTTTAAACTGTACCAACATATAGTCGTCTCGATAGAATCCTGTGCAAAAGATTTGTGTGATGTGATGGAAGTGTGATGAAATTTTGGACAGGGGGCTGGTAGTAAAAATAATATTATAATAACAGTAAAAATGATGGTATAATATGTGTATAGTGGTAGAGCCACGCAGCAGACGAATACTTTGTCAAGAATGGCATATTATTTGTCTGTAGCATGAATGGGCAGGCTCGCCCGGGGAAGTACCACACTCCCACAGAAAACCGACTTCTGAATAGTACCTTAGCTACCGCGCTACGAAGCGCGGTGAGCGGTCTGAGTTCCGGAGGCCCAACACCCTCCCCTTCCCACTCCCCCTCCGATTCCCACTCCCACTCCCATAATTTCATTTTCCTTTAAGGTCGGCAACGCTTCCGCGCTGCCTATGGCGTTGCGAATGTCTATGGGCGGCGTTGGTTGCTTTCCATCAGGTGTCACGCCAGCTCGTTTGCCTTAAAATATATATATATATATATATATATATATATATATATATATATATATATATATATATATATATATATATATATATATATATATATGTATATATATATATATATATATATATATATATATATATATATATATATATATATACATATATACTACGTTTCACAGTTTTGTAATTGTACCTACTATATTTTTTTTTTATTCTCGTACTATCAATTATATTATTTAAATATACCAAACGAATAATTAGCATATTTAAAAAATAATTACTACCATTTCAATGAAATACATTGTGAATTGCTACTGTATAGATTTTTTTTTATATTAAACTATCGGAAGTGGTTGAGCCACGCTGCAGACGAATACTTGTCTGTAGCGTGAATGGGGGCCGGTTCGTCCTAGGAAGTACCACACTCCCGCATAAAACCGGCGTCTTAGTGGTAGCTTAACTACCGCGCTTCGTCCGGTGAGTGGTTGAGTTCCGGAGGCCAACCCCCCCACTCCTCTCTCCCCTCTATACCTCCCATAATGAAATTTCCTTTAAACGCCGGAAACGCTTCCGCTCTGTGGATAGCATAGCAGATGTCTATGGGCGGCGTTGATTGCGTTCCATCAGGCTTGCTCGTTTGCCTTCCTATCCCGTGAAAAAAATCAAAATTAGTCTAGCCGTAGAAAAGTTCAGTGACAAACACACGTACAAAAAAAACGTATTTATGAAAATTCCCCGCAAATTGTTTAAATTTTCAATCGTTAATTAAATACTTCAATTTATTTTATTAAGGATTGGAAATTTGAACAAGAATGTTTCAATTTATTTATTACAATAATATTTCAATTATATTCATCCACTTAAGTTCAATTACACTTAAAGTTAATACAGTTTTTTTTTTCAATATTAATTTATTAATTATATTTAGTTTTATACGGGAAAAAAAATTCTCTTATATAAAATAGGATATAAATTTAGTCAGTGGCGAAGCATGTAGATCGCTCGAAAAAAGTAGGCATCGACTTTTATTTTGTTATTGTTAAATTATTGCACAAATCATAATCGCTAGTGCAGTAAACACTTTCGAGATCTCACTTCGCAAACGGCTGTTCACCTCACGCAAAAACCAATTGGTCTAGATTCACACCGCGTGACCGATCCCCGATTAAGTTTCAAGGCTTCGGACGCACGAAGTCGCTGCGCCCCATTATTCAATTGACGCTTTATAATAAGACGACCTAATTTAATTTACTTCTTTTTTTTGGGCGAGTTATTTTTTTAATAGCTCATATACTTCCCACTGCTGAGCACGGGCCTCTCCATTTCTGGAAGAACGAACGTTAACCCTCCACGCTTGGCCAATTTTATTGGCGAGGTTACCAAACTCTGAATAAATATTTGTAATCCATACATATATTTATTCCGATGCGGGAATCGAACCCGCGACCATTGACTCCACGGGCGTGGGGCCGCCCCGCCATGCCAGCCAGGTCGTCACGAGTTTTGGTGTGTTATGCGGCAGTGGAATGCAGCGGCAGGAATTATTCTGAACTATATATCTATGATACTTCACGCGTGTTTTCCGTAGGGTTATGCAGAGACCACAGATCTTTACCCGCTACGATCCCGACACACCTTCCTTGCTTCCTCCACACTCATCCATTCTTCCTCTCACATTCATCGTAGCGAAACGGCTATCCGTTAGGCTATCCGCCCTCGTGGAAATAAGGACGTGACGGGTGGCGAACCACGTCGCTGTCTTTCCTTAACAAATTAGGTTTATTAAATTGGTCATGGTGAATCCAACGAGCCGCAAGGAAGTACGGAACTCAGCCCCAGCAGAACTCCGCATGCCGAGGTAAGGCACTATAGTACCTGGGGGATCACGATCCCGGGACGGTCGGCACGCTCGCAACAAAACTCGCCCCTAGCCATCCATTGGCACGGCAGACCGTGGATTGGCGGAGAGGAAGGGAAAGGATAGAGAAGAAAGGAAAGGGCAGAAAAGGAAATACGGATTGAGGGGCTTACTAGACTCGGAATAGATATTTATAAATCCTAAATATTTATTCCGATGCGGGGATCCAACCCGCGACCATTGCCTCTGCGGGCGGAAGGCCCCGCCACTGAGCCAATCGGTCGTCGTCGTAGAATTTATAATTTAATATTAATGTAATTGTAACAACGATTATTAAGAACTGTTGGTGGATCTGAGTGCTAATGTATGTTGTATACATGCAGCATTTAACACTAAATTACGGAGTCCGCTACACATCCTCTCTATGTGTCCAAACGATCAAAGCGTCCCCATTTATATCATATTACAACAACAAAAGCAATTATATTATACTAGCTTTTGCCCGCGGCTTCGTTCGCTCAAATTCAAACAAAGTTCGCAAATTGTAGCCTATATGCTATTCCGGGGTTAAACTATATTACTGTAAAGTTTCATCCAAATCCGTCCAGTAGTTTTTTCGGGAAAGAGTAACAAACATACATCCATACTCACACACTTTCACATTTATAATATTAGTAGGACTAGTAGGATAGGATTACATTAAATAATTACATGCATGTATACATACATTGTATGTATACACATCTATACATATGTATGTATGTATGTTTTTACAATTGCATCATCCGACACAGCTTATTTTTAAATAAACTTCCTCATGTGCAATAACAAAATTATGCGACATTCAGTTGAATCAGTTGAAAGTCGTAAAGCTATGAGTCAAGGAGGAAAATCCGACAACTTTTATAACAATAAAAACAACTAAATTTGTCTGTGTTGTCATTGTACATTTAATGCAAATTATTTGAGTCAAGAAGTACGCCCTTCCAAACCTTGAAGTGAGTAGTTTTCAAAGTGGCAAATCCACGACGCAGACGAATACTTTATCAAGAATAGCATATTATTTGTCTGTAGCATGAATGAGCCGGCTCGTCCGGGGAAGTACCACACTCTCGCAGAAAACCGGCGTCTAAGTTAAGCATAGTTAAGTCTAAGCATAGTTACCGCGCTTCATCCGGTGAGCGGTTGAGTTCCGGAGGCTCAAACCTTTGCCTTCCTATCCCATAAAAAAAACCACGGCACCAGACCAGTTTTTAACTAGACCACTACGGTAGTTTTCAGTTAAGATCAACATTGTTATATTTGAAAATGATCAATCGGCCTGAGACTAAATATAATACATAGCCATATTATATATATATTAAGTACGTTATTTTTAAAAGGGCACCAATAAAATGATGAGAGAATTTTATGCGTTATTCCTTTTCTTTCTCTTCTCCTTTAAATAAGCTTATAAGTTCAAGATGTGGAGACCGTGTCTTGGACAACGCAGTGGGGAGAGATGGAGCGACGATCTGCGCAGGGCGGTTGGCAGAAACTGGATGCTTGAAGCCGAAAATAGGGCTAGGTGATGTTTTGCTTTGGAGAGGCCTATCTCTAATAATAGATTACCACAGAAGATGAGGATGAAGACATGTCTTTATTGTTGTTAATTCCTTGGAAAAATAACTCACACACAAGGACACACTCTTTCAAATGTACTCACACACAAACACTTACACAGTATATATGTATAATATAATCCTATGTTGGCTTAATTGTATTGTAATTAATTGTTAATCTTAAGTTACTAATAAGGCTGTTGGATTGCCGAAAAATGTGCCTAACTGTGTACTTAAACATACAAGCAACAGGATCGTATTTATTTATTTTTTAAATATTTTTATAATAACATGAAAAAAATTGTGTAGAAAGTAGAAAGTCTACGGATGTGGATGGAAGAGTCGTTAGGAGAAGACCAAGGAGAATATAACTTGACCAAATTGCCGAAGTTCCTAAGAAAGGCCTGCTCTTTAACCTGTTACCTTTAACCTGCGAGCTTATACAAAGAGAGTGATAAATGTGGATGAAGCAAAGAAAGTGTGCCGAGATCGTAGCAGATGGAGATCTGTAGTCTCTGTCTCTGATGATATGTATGTATGTAGAAAGTCTTTATGTCTGAATTGTAGTGAAGCAATTGTCATTTTTATTAAAAAAACAAAAAAAAAAGCGAGAAACTCCGCAGGAAGTTACTATTGCTGTATGAATTTTCTGTTGTTACGGTCCAATAGCCCTTACTGGTCAATTGTTCGCCTGATTGCTTGTTGTTCGCGAATGGACGTGACAAATTCGGTTCTTCCTGGCCAATGTCTGCGCACTAATAGTGCGTTCTTCACCTCTGTGTTGACCAGACCTGTTTTGTTAATCAGTCTTTGACACAACCATGGACTACCGATTGGTTGTCTTCGTTTGTTTTGTAAGTAATATTTAATAAACAATATTGTTTTTCTACAACCGAAAATGTGCATACAACACCCTGCCGTTCGAATCGCCGATGATCTGGATCTTACCCAATTCACGGCTTGATTCTTTGGCAATGCAGAGGGATGTCTCATCTCTCACCATCTTTTATCGTTTTTACCGTGGGAAGAGCTCCGAGCGAATGTTCGGAATAATTCCTGTCGCTGAATTCCACTGCAGTTCAACACGCCAGTGCGTTTTTCCCAAAATTTCATGGCACACACAACCACTCTATGGAATCAGGTGTCTTCTGCGGTGTTTTCAAAAAATTTGTGCGGTACTGGAATTTAATATTTTTGTAGAGATCAATTTTTTATTAGAAAGTGTTAAAAAAATTAAAGGATTAAATCTCTTGTTCCGAGATAGTCCCGTCTACAATACAGGAAAATAAAGGCTAACATGAATTATCGCCAGTCAGACGAGCAGCACGGATTGCCGATGAAGGATGAATGGCTTCAAGGTCACCGATCCGTCTGGTCAGCGCTAGGATTATGGACTATTGATTTTTTAAGACAACTTAAAAATCTGTATCTCATTTAAATAGAATGAATGAATAAATAGTTTAATATAACACACACATACACAATACTTAGAAAAAACATAATGAACAAATTAATGCACAAATACACAACAATTAGAAAGAAACAGCAAACTATATATACCTGTCTGTGTAGCAGTGTGACGTCATTAAAATGGTCCCACTCAGCATAGATTGCGACGATCCACCGATGGTCAGTTCGTCGCAGCCTATTGTGGTGGTATTTGTGGAACAATTAGTGTGGTATTTTTGGGACTTGTTCACAAACAAGTTCCATCAATACTACACTAATTTTATATTAATATCAATATCAGCCTGCAGGAGTCCACTGGTCTCAAGGCGCGCCACCTAGCCCGATCTTCGGCTACACGCATCCAGTCTCTGCCAGCCGACTTGCGCAAATCGTCGCTCCATCTAGCAGGGAGGCGTTCCACACTACGTTTGCCGAGTCGCGGTCTCCACTCCAGCACTCGTCTACTCCAACGATTGTCGGTTCTCCGACAAACGTATCCAGCCCATTGCCACTTCAGTCTGCTAACTTGAAGAGCTATGACGGTGACTCTGGTTCTCCAAAAAAGGCGTATACATATGTATATAAAATAAAAATATATTAAAATAAGGACGTAGTACTCTAATAGATAAATAAATATAAATACTGATAGATGAAGAAAGAAAACTTTACTCAATAAAATTTCAACAATTTTATCAAAACATATGGACAGTCAAAAGTTTTACTTAGCTAAGATCCGCGACAAGCAAAACAATAACAGAAAATTAATAATGTGTGTTTTCCGTTGGGTTTAGTGGATTTATTTGGAACTTAGAGAGATCCGTAGAGTCTACTATACCTGAAGATGCCTCGTGTTGGGGCGAAACACGTGTCGTGTACAAGATGGAAAAGTGATAGTGTGTTTGGCATTGTGTATAGTGGTTGGTGGGTGGAGAGTTGATGGCCGATTTTCGGTAAGTTTTTGGTTTAAGTTCCAAATAAATCCACTAAACCCAACGGAAAACACACATTATTAATTTTCTGTTATTGTTTTGCTTGTCGCGGATCTTAGCTAAGTAAAACTTTTGACTGTCCATATAGTGATGGATTTCCGCAAAGTAACGCCTGACTCCATTAATAATCTTATCAAAACATTATAACGTGACACAACTAGACATAGCAATATATTTAATTACTTCAATTGCTAGTTTATATCAATTTACAGTTAATAATTGTAATTATATATAATTATAATTATTAACTGTACTCCTATTGTTATTGACATAGAAATAAAATGCAATTCGATAGTTAATATTGTGATAATTGATGGACTCAGGTGTTACTTTGCGGAAATCCATTAAATAAATGGACAATTATATTTTCATTCGCTAAAATACAAACACGCAATAGTGTTCGCGGATATTAGAAAAGTAAGTTCGACTCGAGATGGATCTTAGTTAATATTGTTTCAAATTGTATTTCATAATATTGTTTCGTTACATTAAAGAATATTATTGAGTATTGATAAAACCTTATGATCACCAGTTCGTTCTGATGATGGCAGCGGCGTTTCCCGCTGAAGATTCAAATCAAAAGAGATGGAAGCGCGACGTCATGGACTCCATGAAAAATGCCTGGAACGATATGATGAAAACACTCGGTGAAGCCAGCGATGCAGTTGTACACGTTTTCAAACCAACCGAGAAAAGCACGATTGACAAAATGGTGGACGGAATCAAGGGGCTCACGAACTAACCAGTCTCGAATCCTTCGCAATGTTGGCAGCAATGAACTGCGAAGTTGTGTATAACTATAAAATAACTTCAGGCGCATTTTATGTTTTTATTAGGTACAATGACCAGTTACAGTCTTAAAGTATTAATATATAATATAAACTTAATAACGCCCGGACTATAACTCTTAAGATTTGCTCAGAATATAGCTACATTTCAACAACAGGGTTATCATCCTTATATATCATATTCATAATTATGTATATTATAACACATAAATATGAATATATAAGGCACGGGCTTGCTTAGTGAGAGCTACAATGCTCCATCCAACTTCACTGTAAATTGTCACAAATAAAATAAAATACAATAAAATTAAACAGATAAAAATAAAAAGAAGAAAGATGACAATGTAGTGGTCTATCGGCTGCCAAAGAAATCTCGGAGCGATCGCTATAATTGGATAATTTTCATATCAAAAATATCGAATGTTTTTGTATTGCGGTCAATCAATATTGTATAGGCGACAAACTATATTAAGTAATTGTATTTAATATAAACTTATGTATACGTTTACAGTGTAAAAATTGAAATTGAGTTAAAGGAAAAATCCGTGTATGAAAAATATATTATTTGTTATAAGTAAAGAATTTTGTAGAAATTAACAATTTCCAGAAAGTTCTTTTTATTCATTGTATTAGAGAAATGTAGGTATCGTTAATAGAAAAAAAAAAATTGAGAGTAAAATCAATTATAATGATACTACGAAAAATATTATACTCTCAAAACTAGACCCAGATATTTGTCAAAATAGCAACTTATATTTTATCATTTTGAAATTTGTTAGAAATATGGTAAAATTTTTAATTAACTTACTATTCAAGTCTTGTCTGCTGAATGTCTTTTGTTTTTTTTTATTGAATAATCATAGTTTATTGTTTGATCTGTGTTGATTTGTATTAATGTAGGTCACTTTGCGTTGATTGCATTAATTAAGATGAAATCATCATATAGGTACATGCCTAATAGGTACCTAAATAATGATTTTTGTAATTAAGAAGTTCTATAAAAGAATTGCTCGCGTAATAAAATATATTTTTTATAAAAATATAACATATTTATTTGCTATAATATTGGTGGGTACATATCTGCATTTATGTGTGATTTAAATAAATATTAAATAGGAAATTGTGGTCTACACTTCACTGTAATAGCGGTCTGAATTACGATCGAAGCTGACACCTCTATGGACGTCCACAGCAGAATCATCTAGGATGTCTATGAGTTTCTCCATGTTTGGTTGCAAGTTCGGCGCAGAACTCTCCGGGTAATCTGGCCTCTTTATGTAATCCTCATCGTGTTTGTGACGCGATGGCAGAATAAATACTCCAGCTGTGAACTGTTTTATTTCATTCTTCACCTCTTGTCCTTGGTCTTGTGCAATCTCGATGTTTCTCTGTCGCAAGTCATTTATTTGGTATTGGTAACTCTCGGATTTGTGTCGCTCCTTGCAAAACATGCAATATGCTAACAAAATTATTAAAACTATAGCCTGGAAAATAAGTAGACTTGTATTTTTAATATACGGTATGGATTAATAATTTAAAATTCACAACACTTACCAGGAGAACAGCACAAATAAATCCGACTATGAAAGAACTCATTTTTTTTTATAAATATAAGCGTCAAAGACACGAGACGAGTGCAGCCAACGAGATCGGATCGCAACAGATGGCGATCGGTCTGTAAAATGTCGCAGCCAATTAAAGCCAGTTGGAACTCTTTTAGAATGTGATGTCATTGAGTCATTGAGGTGGCTTCATCTAATATAATAGGTTTTATCTCGATACGTCGTATTTACAAAAACTACTACACTGTTTCGATAGAAATTTAATGTTTACGTTTTATGATTTTTATTGTAGACACATTTTTTGTGATCGAGTTTTTTTTGTTGTTTGAATATGTTTCATTTATTCAAAAATGTAGTGTAATTTAGCTAATTATAAATTGTAGTTTTACCAATATAAAAATGGTATCTAAACAAGTAGAAAAAAACCGAACTCTTTGGATATTATAATAAAATATACGATTAATACGAAAATAATAATGTAGATTCAAAAAATGCAAATAACTAAATATCAGTATTAATTATTTAGATCTGTTTAACATAGATTTTATTTTAACTTGTCATTAAAATATAATGTAATAAATATGTATGTCGGAATAAATATCTATATTATATATTTATATCGTGTATAAAAAATATATCGTATATAAAAATCGTATATAAAAATTCTTATATCGTGGTTACTAAAATAAAAAAACAGGGTTTTTTTCAATTTTTAACGTTTAATATAGAGATATTTATTCCGAGATAAATATTTATCGCTATTTAAAAAGTTGTTTAATTTTCATTTTCTGTTTTTAAATTGTTAACGAATAATTTAAAGGAAGAAGCTAAGGCTGACGTGCCAGCCGTACTACTTCGGCAACTCACGGGATCTTTAGGGCGTTTGTTTTATTCGATTCGGGCTTCGATGTAATTGAAATTCTTCCAAAATAAATTATTTTATTTTTATATTTACTGTACATTTATATTTTATTCATACTTTATTCACACTTTATCAATTTACATTTTATATCTCAATTTCTTATGCCGGTGACATTTCTATCGAAAGACGTCAGACGAACTAATCTTTTTGTTATTATAAAACAATTTATTTATTTTTTATTTCACGCAGTAAACATGTTATATCAATATCAATATCAGCCTGCGGCAGTCCACTGCTGGACATAGGCCTCACCCAAGGCGCGCCACCTAGCCCGATCTTCGGCTACACGCATCCAGTCTCTGCCAGCCACCTTGCGCAGGAGGGCGTCCCACGCTACGTTTGCCGAGTCGTGGTCTCCACTCCAGTACTCGTCTACTCCAACGATTGTCGGTTCTCCGACAAACGTGTTATAATATATATAAAAAAAACTGTGAAATAGGCATCTAGGATATTAAGGAAGTCTTATTCGCACGTGTGCTTTATAGGTACGTGCCCGCACGGTTTGGAAATCCGATGACAACGCAAGAGCGTGTCAAAACTGATTCATAACTAATACATATGTAAATAAATTCACTATAAACCACAGATATTGCAAGGTCAGAGAAAATTATTCATATAATCGATCGATTGTAAAATATACGTTGATATTGTTCAACTTTTAGTTGAGGAATTTTGTTTTTGTCTAGTATCATTTTAGTTTGCAAATGATTTTCATGAGATTCAGCGACTTTTACAAGGTTGTATGTGATCGATTAAAATTGAGTTGTGACTTTTTCCGCCAACTTACATCAATGGTGCTCGTTTTTATTTCATTTTCATAGTCTTATGTTAATAACAAGTTATATTAATAAATAGAGTCAGGCGTTACTTTGCGGAAATCCATTACTATATGCACAGTTTGAATTTTCGAGAACTTTCCCACTCCAGTAAAACACATTATTATTTTTCCATTTTCCTCTTTTGGGATTTGTCTTTCGGGATCTTAGCTAAGCAAAAATTCTAACTATACACATATCAGTTATATTTTTTATTTCAGGTGGCCTTTTTCTATGGGATAAGAAGGCAAACGCTGCTGGGTGTCATTCGATGGAAAGCAATCAACGCCGCTCATAGACGTTCATAATGCAGAGGCGTTGCCGGCCTTTAAGGAAAGTGTCATCATCGGAGGGGGCGGGGGAGGGGGGTTGTGTCACTGGAACTCAACCGCTCACCGGACGAAGCGCGGCAGCTAAGCTACCACTCAGACGCCGGCTTTCTGCGGGAGTGTGGTACTTCCCCGGGCGAGTCGGCCCATGCCATGCTACAGACAAATAATATGCCATTCTTGACAAAGTATTTATCCGCAGCGTGGCTCTACCACTATTGCCGGCTCTACAATTATTCCGAACAATTCCTCGGATTTTATTACCTACTATTATTTTATTTTTTTATATATTCACGCCTATCCCCCACAGGGGTTGGCAGAGGCCACAGAGCTCCATTCGCTACCGATCATCGCAGCGAAACGGCTCTCCATTAGTCGCTTTTCGCCCTCATGAGATTCAGAAAGTGAGGGATGGCGAATCACGTCGCCGTCATTTTCAACAATTTAGGTATATTAAATTCGTCTTTAGTGAATCACACGAGACGCAAGGGAGAATGGAGGTCAGCCAAGCAGAGCCCTACATGCTGAAGTAAGGCACTATAAAACCCGGGGGAGCCCGATCCCAGGACGGTCGGCACGCTTGCGACTAGGCTGGCCCCTAGCCACGCATCCATTGGCACGGCAGACCATAGATTGGCGGAGAGGAAGGAAAAGGATAGAGAAGAACGGAAGGGGCAGGAAAGGAAATGTGGATTGGGGGGGGGGTTACCAAACTCGGAATAAACATTTATAAATCCATATAAATATTTATTTCGATACGGGAATCGAACCCGCGACCATTGATTCCGCGGGCGGAGGGCTCTGCCACTGAGCCAATCGGTCGTCTACTTACTATTATCTAGTTTAATTAAGGCGCTAAAGTGAGGTGAAATGAAATAAATGCGTGTATTGTCTGTTTTTAACTTGACTGCAAAATTCAGATTATACAAAGACAGATTACATTCAGGTACATGAGATAAAACTATTGTATTTATTATGTACTTCAAAGCACCGAGTCATGCAACGGTGAACAATCAACCTTGGTTCCAAATAAAACCCTATTAAAATATCATAAGTGCATTCATTTGGATATAACACTAATAATTATAACACATACCACAGTGCGATAGTCGGAACTTGTTTTGATTGCTTTAGCTACTAACTAACAACAAGTCCATGTATGTTTATGGACTTGTTGTTAGTTAATGGCTAAAGGATGGTTGAAAGATGACTGGCAAAAGACACTTATGTTGCGTATGTGGATGGAAGGGTCGGTAGGAGAAGACCACGGAAAACATACCTTGACTAAATCGCTGAAGTTTTTAAGAAGGGTCAGGTCAAGAGTACTCCTAACCGGCGAGCTCGCATGGGGAGGGTGATGAGTGTGGAGGAAGCAAGGAAGGTGTGCCGAGATCGTAGCAGATCGATATATGTGGTCTCTGCCTACCTCTACGGGAAACAGGCGTGACGATATGTATATATGTATGTATGTAGTCCATGAATCTATAGAAAAAATCTTCGTACCTATTTTTAACATATTACGCACACAAAGGAGTGACATTTGGTACAGTTGACGTCATCATATCAGTAAGTCATATAGAGTAGAGGTTCATATAGTTCATATAGAGGAGTGCAGGAAGATGAAATAAAAATATATGTGGAGAATCAAAAGTTTTACTTAGCTAAGATCCGCAACAAGCAAAACAATTTTCTAGTGGTAGAGCCACGCTGCAGACGAATACTTTGTCAAGAATGGCATATTATTTGTCTGTAGCATGAATGGGCCGGCTCGCCCTGGGAAGTACCACACTCCCGCAGAAAACCGGCGTCTGAGTGGTAGCTTGTCTACCGCGCTTCGTACGGTGAACGGTCTGAGTTCCGGGGGCCTCCTTCCCACTCCCCCTCCGATTCCCACTCTCCCTCCCACTCCCACTCCCATAATTTATCTTTCATTTAAGGTTGGCAACGCTTCCGCACTGCTTATGACATTGCGGATGTCTATGGGCGGCGTTAGTTGCTTTCCATCAGGTGACGCGCCTGCTCGTTTGCCTTCCTATGCCATAAAAACAAAAAAAAATATCAGAAAATTAATAATGTGTCTTTTTCCTGCTGCACGAAGTGGATTTATTTGGAACTTAAACCAAAACACCAAACACACACTACCACTTTTCCATCTTGTAAACGACACGTGTTTCGCCACAACACGAGGCATCTTCAGGTATAGTAGACTCTACGGAAGACAACCGAAAAGTGACTTTTAGAAAAGAAAAGACAGTTTTCGGTTTTCTTCCGTAGAGTCTACTATATCCACCTTTCCACCTTGTAAACGACACGTGTTTCGCCCCAACACGAGGCATCTTCAGGTATAGTAGACTCTACGGTAGACAACTGAAAAGTGTCTTTTGGAAAAGAAAAAACACACATTATTAATTTTCTGTTATTGTTTTGCTTGTCGCGGATCTTAGCTAAGTAAAACTTTTGACTGTCCACATAATGATAGATTTCCGCAAAGTAACGCCTGACTCCATTAATATTAAAAATATATTTAAAGGCACTATTGTTTGTTCTATTGTTTGGATAGGCGTGGACTAATCGAGCGAGCAGAATAAGAACTGCACTTTAGTACATCTACACTATACTGGTTGACTTTAAAATAATCCATTGAACCATTATTCTGAATAGAAGTTACAGGATTATTTTAATAATAACTAACACGAGTTAAGCTAAGTCGCTTTTCGCGCACTAGCACCCCATCCGATATTTCTTGCCACTCTATAATAATCGAAGCCCTGTCATATAAATATATTTAGAGATTCAATATACTAGTGAACCATTTTATATAAGTAGACTATTTTATACAAGCAAGTGGGTTATTTTATATAAGTATTGCAAATATTCATGGGCGGCGACAGTCGCTTTCCACGAGGTGATCCTCTAGCTTATTTATTTGTCTCCTTCAATAAAAAAATGCCCTTGGACGGAAATCTTCTATAAATAATAAACTAATTTCAAAAATACTTTAACATATATTTATTAAAATATGAAACAGATGTAGTTATAATATAATATTATTTAATAGTTCCAAAATGATTCTAATGTGAAGCAAATCAGTTTATTCTTCACCGTGGCTGACCTGGTGATCCATCAACCACGTCAACTGAAAAGAAATATAATAAATTAATAAGGCATTCAAAATGTGACGCGCATTGACAATTATTAATATTTATAATACATTTATTTTCAAAATATTTACATATGTTACAGGACAATCGATCCCACACTAGGATTCCCTGTGTTGTGCGAGACTGGGCTCTTCCCTTCGTTAATAATACTTATGTAATAATACTTATTTATATAATAATAATAACACAATTGGTAGAAGAGAAGATACATACATATGATTAAGCATTTGGTTTGTCATGACAACTATATAATAAATATCAAAAAGAAAAAAATTGAAGGAAGAAGAAATGAGAAAGACAAAAAAGAATGTTTACTAATCAAATTTGAAGATAAAGCAAGGATGGCGACATATTGAAAGTAGAATAATAATAATAATATAATAGAAGAAATAGAAAATCTTATTTTATATATTATACACTTGAATACATAGGTTCACAAAACTCATAATCCCACACACACGCATACACACAATCACATGCCTACATAAACAAACAATTAGCCAAAATACAAAAGCTAACAAGATTTTGGTTTAGGTACCAAATAAATCGACTTCGTCCAGCAGGAAAACACACATTATTAATTTTCTGTTATTGTTTGCTTGTCGCGGATCTTAGCTAAGTAAAACTTTTGACTTTCCACATAAAAAGAAGCAAGCCTTGGACCGAGAAAAATGTTCAGTCGAATTGTGTTGAGCATTTACGTATATACATATATTGTAATTAAAAAATTTCAAAAGCATATATAATAAAACAAATCAAAGGTTACCTTGTTCGCCGCCATCAACGACGTTCACTGTAAATAAAAAAATACTTAATTATTTTTTACAAAAATAAATACAGAAATATAGACGACCGATTAGCTTAGTGGAGGGGCCCTCCGCCCGCGGAGTCAAAGTTCGCGGGTTCGATCCCAGCATCTGAATAAATATATGTATGGATTTATAAATATTTATTCCGAGTCTGTTGACCCCCCCAATCCGCATTCCCTTTTCTGCCCTTTCCTTTCTTCTCTATCCTTTTACCTTCCTCTCCGCCAATCCATGGGCTCCCCAGGTACTATGGTGCCTTAACTCAGTATACAGGGCTCTGCTGGTGCTGACCTCCATTCAAGACAAATTTAATATACCTAATTTATTGAAAAATGACGGCGACGTGGACTGTCCACTGTCATTGTCCACGTTATTTTGATATCATATCGTATCTGTATTTTTTTGTTTATTTATCAACTTCATATTAATCTCAGAATAATATTTTGTTATGTGTCATACTTCCTTGAATTGTGTGTGTAAAACTAGTAAACAGTCGAATGAGAAATATAAACAATCAATTATTGTTAACAAACAAAATCCAGCTAATAGTAATGGAAATTTGCACCATGTCAGTATCGCGTACACATTAATGAATATTTATTTTTTAAATTTTTTTCATATATCCACGCCTATCCCCCGCAGGGGTTGGGAGAGACCACAAAGCTTCATCCGCGACGAATCTGACAAAACCTCTCCGCCCGCTCCACACTCATTCATCCTTTCATCCATTTTTCCTCTCACATTCATCGTAGCGAAACGGCTCTCCATTAGTCGCTTCTCGTCCTCGTGGGAATCAGGATCTTTCCTTTTCCCTGTCCTTTCCATTCTTCTCTATCCTTTTCTCTTCGTCTTTGCCAATACACGATATGTCGTGCCAATGGATGCGTGCCTAGGGGCAAGCTTAGTCGCAAGCGTGCCGACCTTCACGGGATCAGGCACCCCCGGATACTACAGTGCCTCAGCATGCGGAGCTCTGCTGGGGCTGACCTCCATCCTCCTTTGCGGCTCGTGGGATTCACTATGTCAAATTTTAATAAACCTAATTTTTAATGACAGCGACGTGGTTCGCCACCTGTCACGTCCTGATTCTCACGAGGGCGAGAAGTGACTAACGGAGAGCCGTTTCGCCACGATGAATATGAGAGGAAGGATGGGTGAGTGTGGAGAAAACTAGAAAGGTGTGCCGGGATCGTAGCGGATGGAGATCTGTGGTCTCTGCCTGCCCCTACAGGAAAAAGGCGTGACGGTATATATATATATATATATATATATATATATATATATATATATATATATATATATATATATATATATATATATATGTGTGTGTGTGTGTGTGTGTGTGTTTCGCTCGTGGGATTCAATATGACGAATCTTAATATACATAATTTGTGGTTTAATATGTGAAAGAAATAAAGAATTTGAAGTTGCATTACAATGTCTGTCCACAATATGACGTTAATTTAAATTAACGATAAAATAAAAATAAAATATAAATGCATTCATTACCTTGATGCTCGCCGTCGACGACATTAACTGAAAACAAAACAACAATGACTTGTAATTTATTACGTATTTACTGTGACTTCGGTGAGTAACCACTTAATGTTATGTAGATTTTTTTTTAACAGTCCATATATGTCCCACTGCTGAGCACAGGTTTCTCCATTTCTGGAGGAACGGACGTTAACCCACCACCCTTGTCCAGTGCGGATTGACGAGGTAACCAGATGGAATAAATATTAGTAATACATACATATATTATGTAGAATTGGTGAGTGTAAAACTGGGCCACGTTGAGAGGATGGGGGAGGATCGCACAGTCAAGAGAGCGTATGTGGGTTACCCAACTGGACGACGTCCTGTGGGGCGCCCCAGGTACCGCTAGAGAGTAATGGTCGAGGATGACTTGGACAACCTTCAAATCTGCAACTGCGGCAGGACAGGGCACAGTCGTGTAAGATCTGTTCAGAGGCCGAGATCCGATCTTCGGCTTCACGCTTCAAGTTTCTGCCAGCTGTCACACCATCTACGGGCTACGACGTCCGATGGGCGTCCCACTCTACGTTTACCGAGACGCGGTCTCCACTCCAGCACTCATCTGCTCCAACGATTGTCGGATCTCTGACAAACGTGACCAGCCCATTGCCACTTTAGTTTGCTAATTCGAAAGGCTATGTCGGTGACTTTAGACCTCTGGTGGATTTCTTCATTCCGAATCATATTTAGCAGAGAAACTTTGAGTATGGCTCCCTCAATAGCTCTCTGAGCGACTCTGAGCTTGTAAAGCAGACGGACTGTCAGCGTCCACGTTTCGGCGCCCTATTTACACTGTTAACAGCTAATGATAACGCTGGTCTTTCCCGGCGTGTTCCCCGAAGATTAGTGTCGGATGATCAACCCAGACTCAGACAGCAAATATATAAACAGCTGCCTCTTCATGTGTATACGCATCTACAATAATATACCTCATGAATTAAAACAATTGAACGCGACATTATTAAAAAACGAACTACATGAATGGCTAATAGATGCCAATATTTATAATATTATTTTTGCTTTAAAGAGTCGATCAAATGTATATAATAGATAAACATATAGTGTAAAGTATAAAGTGATATATAAATGTAATAATAAATTATAATTTTAATGATATTATAATAATTTATTTATGTATTCAGTTTTGTAATAATTGTTTTAGTTATTTCTAATAGTGTGTAATAATTAATGAAATTTGTACGCCGTAAGTGGCAATGTGATGGAGCTTTTAGAAGTCTTTTTTCATCTTGTTACACCTCACATTATACAAATAAAGAATTATTATTATAATTGTTATAATAAATTAAAAACATACCACCACTTGTGTCAGGTTGGCCATCGACAACACTAACTGCAACAGAAAAATTATGAAATTTTATAAATATTTCAATTCTATTATGTTGCTTATCACGGACCATCCACAAATTACGGCTCACGTTAAGGGGGGCGTGGGAATCGATAGGCGTGGGAAGTGTAACTTCGAATGACAAGAAATGGATGAGTCCTCATCTTTGTGGTATCACATGTATAAATTAAAAACATTTTAATGCTGTTATGATACTAGTTACGGACCATCCACAAATTACTTCACACGTTAACGGAAAGGGTGGGGATCAACAAAGTTTAAAATCGAATGACAAGAAAGACGTGAGTCCTAATCTTTGTGGCATCAGATGTATAAATTAAAAATTCGAAAACTCTAAATTTCAACTTCACGTGTGACGAAGAGAGGTGGGGTGACTCCAAAATTATGAAATCCATGTGACTTAACTATCAATAAATAGCCCCTTCGTCGTTTATGCGTACTCTTTCAAAGGGGCTATCCATAAATAGCCCCTTTTGAAAGAGTACGCATAAACGACATTTGAGGCAGTCTTGGTATTTTGCGACATCGCAGAAAAAGCATTAATAGTATTCATGAATGCTTTTTTGCGATGTCGCAAAATACCAAGACTACCTCCAAATACCTTATAGTATAATCAGTTGAATTAGACGACCGCGAGGAACGAATCAAGCATTCGTGGATTGTTTTATATTATCATTAAAAATCCTTTATTACTATTTAAGTTATGTTTTGTATTATATAATATATTTCGATTAAGGTGCAGAAGTGAAGTAAAAAAAATTAAATATATATTACAGGTACGTTGTGACTTTTTACGTTTACTAAAAGAGTTATTCGACAATCACGGTAATGCGAACTTATTAATAAATATATTTATTTATAAAGCAAGATAAAATAAGCTATGAGAGAAATGAATAAAAATATTTTTTAAAGCATTGCACATTTGCCAAAATTAGAATTATTATTATGTTAAAAGAAATTATATTAATTTTATCACGACGTAACGTAATTTGTTCGAATGCATATGTCAAGGGTACATGTTATTTATTTTACTTGACACTGGCATTATAATATACCTAATTATAATCAACGAATAAATATATAACTACCAGAGACTGTTTTACCAATGATTTCTTAATAAATAATATTTGGACGTGTCAAGGCCCGCCGCCATTTTGTTCGTTGTTTGATAAGAATTGTCATTTATAAAAAAATGCGTCTAGCGCGATCACTCGGACCGCTTCTACAAAATATCTTCCATATAAGGCAGGGATTCCCAAAGTTCTCATTTTAAACTTTCAAGAGACGTGAAACAATAAACACTAGGTACATCCATCTCATTAATTAAGAAGCAATAAATCTATTGTCACTTACTTAATATTTATTAAACATAATATATTAAAATTTCAATATTAAGATATTTTTCATAAATCTTGTGTAACAATGCAAAATTACTTAAATAAATGTAATAAATCATAAAATAAATGTACAAATACAGTACCTAATAGATAGTTTTATTTTTATTAGCTGAAAATTACTTTGGGGGGTCCATGAAGTTTCGAAAAATTATGTAGGGGTCGATGATTAAAAAAGTTTAGCAAACCCTGATATAAGATATATTTTTGTTTGTTTGTATAAACACCAAAGTTATTTATTATTTTTGTATAAAAATGACAAAACGAGCATACTGACAGAAATCTCATATCAGTTTTTCATTCGTTTCTGATTGATAACATACTGATATTTAAAAAATTAAATACATTTTTTTTAATAAAACAATGAATAAATTGTTTTCTCTAATCTTCCAGTATTAATAAAGATTATTTTCGTATAAAGGATGAGAAAAACCCTGGATAGTGTTACAACTAATTCAATGAACAAAAATATTTTATTTTTTATATCACGATACGCAGAAGGGAGCTTGTATTAAAACTTCACTTGTACATCTTACCAGCTGTTGAGATTGACGAATTGCTTATTATTTGGCTAATGTTTTCAATGCTGCGTATTATCGTTAAAATACTTTTAGTTTATATGTTAGGTTTGTTTAATATTAGTCATCGTTGAACTTTACCTGAGTCATCTGAAACAAAAACATATATGTAATTAAATACTACAGTCCTCCATAAATAAGCATTACCAAGAGTATTTTATTGTGCAGAGTATTTACCTTGTGGACGCGCAGAAACTAGCGCGATCAAAGCCACCAGAACAAAGACGAACTAAAAAAAAACAAACAATTAATAAAACCATAAAAAGTTTCCCTATTGACTCAGTGACAAAATTACCACGCAGGAGTCATTTGTTGCGGGTTCGTTTCTGGCATCGAAATAAATATATGTATGCATAGTTCTCATTGATATCCTGAATATTCCTTAAAAGGTATAGAATGTCTAAAGCCGCTCACTCACCGACAGAAGCGCAATAGCTATTCAGAAGACGGTTTTTGTGTTAGTGTGATACATTCCTAAATTATTAAATAATTATCATATTTTAAATAAAGCGCGTAGCTCAACATAGAACACGATGGCGGAACACTGTGGATGTCCTCTGCCCCCATGGGGGACATAGGAGCATAAGTCAAAGTAAGTCATATTTTAAACAAGTTTTGTAAAATAAAAAATTATCAAAAAAATATTCAGCACGCGCCTCCAACACAACAATAAACATACAAAAATAATAATTAAAGTTAATTAAATTTTTATTGTTAAATTATAATAAAATATATTAAACTAAAATATCCCTCATTTTAGTTATTTCTAGATGACAGAAGAACAAGGGCAGGGTTGTTACTTATTTTTTATGTAACATATTATCATTATTAATTTTTTTAAGAGATTAATTTTAGTTTTATTGTGATCATTGTTTACGAATCGTCGTCAAGTCAATCTCGTCACTAACATTTCAGAGCCTGAAGACAAAAATCTTCAACCAGTGCGTCCTGCTTGTTGTCCTCTCTTAGGTGCCGAAGCTCAAAATCCCTATATAAAGAGAGCTATAGAGAGAGTATATAATAGAAAAAAAAATTAAAAAATAAATATATAAATTAAATAAATAAATAGTTTAATCTTTTAATAATATATACCTTAAGCATTAGCATGTTGCTAACGCGAACCCATAGAGTTTTTCCCTGACCCACAGTCGTATAACGTGGATATAGAAGTTTTCACTTCAAAAAGTACTTACCGTTAATCTAGACATGTCTGCTGTAAATCTCACAAACGGGAAATAAAAAATATTATACAATCACGCCCAAAATTGTAACTTATATACGGGTTAGAGTACAAATATTGACATCCGATAACAAGAAGAAGATAACCTAAGACTTTTCGGCGATAAAAGTAAAGATGGCCATTATATTCGGCGAAATGAACTGGTATATTATTTATCATTGACTTTATGAGGTTCTACAAGCCGATTAGGATAATGCATCTGAGTAATCGCTATTACCACAGGGTGTGCTCCGAGAAATTGTTTGTAATCCACTGCCGCATATATAATATACACTTAAATGTTACTAAACATATAATATGCAATCGAAACGATAATAAAGCTTTAATATCATTCAGAAGTGTCGGGTTGAAAGGGCCTGCAACGTATTATACAGAAGTCTGATGGATAAGAAAAAACGTTTTAAAAATCTATCAGAAAATAATTATTATTAAATATACACTCTTGTGACCAGACCGGAGAACCAGAGTCACCGACATTGCTCTTCAAGTTAGCAGACTGAAGTGACAATGGGCTGGACACGTTTGTCGGAGAACCGACAATCGTAGACGAGTGCTGCAGTGGAGACCGCGACTCGGCAAACGTAGTGTGGGACGCCCTCCTGCTAGATGGAGCGACGATCTGCGCAAGGCGGCTGGCAGAGACTGGATGCGTGTAGCCGAAGATCGGGCTAGGTGGCGCGCCTTGGGTGAGGCCTATGTCCAGCAGTGGACTGCCGCGGGCTGATATTGATATTGATACACTCTTGCCTCTCACACATTCACACGCTCATACACTACACACACTCCATATAGCCATACGTGGCTAGGGATGAGTTTAGTCACAAACGTGCCGTGATCAGGCTCGGGGGAGCCTATAATGCATTACCTCAGCATGCGGGGCTCTGATGGGGCTGACCTCCATCCTTCCTTGCGGCTCGTGGGATTCACTATGACGAATTTCAATAAACCTAATTTGTTAAAAAAATGACTGCGACGTGTTTCGCCACCCTTCCGTCCTGATTCACACAAGGGCGAAAAGCGACTAACAGAGAGCCGTTTCGCTACGATGAGTGTGAGAGGAAGGATGGATGAGTGTGGAGGGAGCAAGGAAGGTGTGCCGGGATCGTAGCAGATGGAGATCTGCGGTCTCTGCCTACCCCTACGGGAAACAGGCGTGACGTATGTTTCGCTCGTAAGATATGTATGTATTATTAATTCCGTGACCAACGAATTTGTATATATATTTTATTTTAGTTAAGATAATAAAATGTAAGTCCATTATTGTATTCAGCCTATTCGACGGCAAACCAAATGGTCGTAGAAGCCGCGGAAGGCCTAAGCTCTTAAGCCTAAGATGGCTAGTTGGAATCGAGGACGACTTAAGGACAATCGGTGTGAGGGGCTGGAGAGCAAAAGCCAAACTAAGATACAATTGAAAAAATTTACTGAACCAGGCTAACACAGCCGCGGCTTTAATGCCTTGATGATAATGTTATTGTCTCAAAAAGTTAATAAGCTTTTTTATTAAAAAAATATGGATTAACATGTTCTATTTTTTTTATTCCCAGAGTATTGTTCAAAAACTTATATGTCAGGGGGCCTAAGAAAAAAAATGTTTAATTGATTTGACAGCTCTTTTTAAACTAAAGTTCTGGTATGGTTAACAGAGTCAGGCGTTACTTTGATCCGCGGATTGGCAGAAATCCATTACTATGTGTACAGATAGAACTTTTACTTAGCCAAGATCCGCGACTTAACGGTTATCACTTAACGGTTGTCTTCCGTAGTATACTATACCTGATGATGTCTCTGAAAAGGGATGGTGTGTATTTGGTGTTGTTTATAGCGGTTGGGAGGTGGGGAGTTGCTGACTGATTATTATTTTTATGTTTTTGTTTGCTTGTCGCGAATCTTAGCTAAGTAAAAGTTCTAACTGTCCACATAGTAATGGATTTCCGCAAAGTAACGCCTGACTTCATTAATCAGCTCTTTTTAAAGCAAAGTTCTGGTAGTTGAATAACGACATAATTAGACTTTTAGAAAATATGGTGTAGGTCTAGCAATCGACAACGTCAAGCGCTTATTAGCGTTTGTGTTATGTACTTGTTCGTTATTACACACACGTATATTAACTTTGTGGATATAAGCAAAGTACTTTTCGACGCTCCACCTTTTTTTGATAAGCACAATTCACAAGTCCAAACATCAGCTGTCTTAACAAATATATCTACTATGCACTTCTATTTACCTTGAGAGAGACGTCTGTCCAAGTCAACAAGGTGATCGCTAACTTTCTTAACATTGATTCTACTGGTTAGCGAGTATGTACGTTCTATTGTCATTTATTATACTACTAGCTTTTGCCCGCGACTTCGCTCGCGTGGAATTTGGTCTGCCACATTAAGTTTGTGACACATCATTTTAAAAATAAATATATTTTTTTTATTTTACTTAATTTATGGTTCACAATTTTGGTCATAATTGCTTCCATACAAAAGGTAGATATATGCTGTCGCGGACTTTTATTTAGAACTATTCAAGATTAACAATCCCACGGTACATCATCTTTGTGTAACTCCAATGGTTTAGGCAGCGTACGCCAATATAGCTCTCAGAGGCCTGATTTTTTTCCGACTTAATTGACATGTATCGTTATATTACGACCAAAATTACATAAAATCATTACAAATTGTAGCCTATATGTTATTCCGATGTATAACCTATATTACTGTAAAGTTTCATCCAAATCCGTGCAGTAGTTTTTTTCGTGAAAGAGTAACAAACATACATCCATACCCACAAACTTTCGCATTTATAATATTAGTTGGATTTAAGTGTAGGTTTTTATTATAAAGGCTAATAATACCCAAGATGAAGGTGAGGGTAGTGTGGCGTGCCAGCCGTACTGCTACGGGGACATATTGGATCTTTAGGGGGTTTTATCTTCGATAAAAATGAAATTCTTCCAAATGAATTAATTTATTTCTCTATTCACTGTAAATTTATATCCTATTCATACTTTATTCACAGTATATCAATTTACATTTTATATCCCTATATAATATATATACTATAATCTCAATTTCTAATGCCGGAAAGGTGACATATCTATCCAAAGACGTCAGTCGAACTAACTTTTTTGTTTTTAAATAAAACAATTTATTCATTTTTTATTTTTAATTATGAATCTAAAAAGAAGTAATACAATAACATAAAAGGATTTAATATATTTAAATAAAAAGTCATTACATTAGTGATACATTTATCAATGTATCACTATAGTAGATACGACTAGAGTTTTTTATACAAGACTTTGTCAGGAGCAAAGATGACCCAAATATCTTATTTACGGAGGTACCGTTTATGATATCAACTTCTACATGTTTATTCATCTTGGATAAAGGGAGGCCAGAGACAGAACGAAATGATACAAGATCCTTGAAGAGGTCAAGACCCATAAAGGGTTGTAGCGCTGCAGGAAAAGTATGTATTTATTAAAAGTCGATGTCCTACCTATCTTGAAGAGGCTTGTTCGGTTAATTTCTACTCTCTCAGAAATCGGGAGGACCTGTGTGGCTAATGTGGATAATGGCTTGAAAAAGGAAAAGAAAATTTTAAATCTATAAGAGTTCACAAAATAAAAGATTAGTCCTTTTATTTGTTTCATGCACAAGCGAGCTTCTTTGTGATTTTATCTTTTAATAAATTAACATCCTTCCGTCTATATCCCGATGAAATAATTTATCTAATTTAAAAAATAGACGAAATTGGACGAAATATTTAGAAAAATAAATCCCGTACTTTTTTTATGCGATAGGAAAGCAAACGAGCTGCAGGCAGCTGATGGAAAGCAATCAACGCCGCCCATAGACGTCTGCAGTGCCATAGGCAGTGCGGAAGCGTTGCCGGTCTTTAAGGAAAGTGACATTATGAGTGTGGGAGAGGGAGGGTAGAGGGGGGAAGGGTGGGTGTTGGGCCTCCATAATTCAGCCGCTCACCATACGAAGCGCGGTAGCTTAGCTACCACTCAGACGCCGGTTTTCTGCGGGAGTGTGGTACTTCCCCGGGCGAGCCGGCCCATTCATGCTACAGACAAATAATATTTACTTGAAGTATTCATCTGCAGCGTGGCCCTACCACTGGCTGAATTTTACTTCTCTTCTTTGTAGTTCCTGTTGTATATGTTTGAAAACCTAATTCTTCCACTGGACAACCAATAGATATTTGTAAATAACCCTGAAACCGTACCTCCCGCGTTTGCATAGCGACATGTGTATGTTACGATGAAAACTGTTTGCTGATTTTATTTAACGTGCAGTTTCGCATTAACATGTACAAATTCAAAGCCACTTGTTTATTTACACAACAGGATATACGAAATATAAAATATTCACACATGAAATGGCTTTTGGAATAACCAAAAAAAAAGCACCGACATTTTTTATAGCAATTACAATTGAACACTTAAAAATAATAAAAATATAACGCACTGAATGTAACAAGGAAGTGAGAGATAATAACATTAAAATTGAAAACAATTTAAAAACCCTCGTTTTAACTTCGCCACTTCGGTTACGCCATCAAGAATATGATAGATAATACACTTTTATTGTTAGCTATATTTCTCTAGCACACACAACAGATAGAAATACAAATAGTAGAAACAAATAAATAGAAATGGTAAACAAGTTTCAGTAATATCAAAAATATAGCTCGCCTTTCTCTTTCAATTCCTACTATTAGTTCACACTCTCAAAAATATGATAGATAATACACTTTTATTGTTAGCTATATTTCTCTAGCACACACAACAGATAGAAATACAAATAATAAAAACAAATAAATAGAAATGGTAAACAAGCTTCAGTAATATCAAAAATATAGCTCGCCTTTCTCTTTCAATTCCTACTATTAGTTCACACTCTCAAAAATATGATAGATAATACACTTTTATCGTTAGCTATATTTCTCTAGCACACACAACAAATAGACCACAAACAAATAGATATGGTAAACAAGCTTCAGTAATATCACAAATATAGCTCGCCTTTCTCTTTCAATTCCTACTATTAGTTCACACTCTCAAAAATATGATAGATAATACACTTTTATTGTTAGCTATATTTCTCTAGCACACACAACAGATAGAAATACAAATAATAAAAACAAACAAATAGATATGGTAAACAAGCTTCAGTGATATCAAAAATATAGCTCGCCTTTCTCTTTCAATTCCTACTATTAGTTCACACTCTCAAAAATATGATAGATAATACACTTTTATTGTTAGCTATATTTCTCTAGCACACACAACAGATAGAAATACAAATAATAAAAACAAATAAATAGAAATGGTAAACAAGCTTCAGTAATATCAAAAATATAGCTCGCCGTTCTCTTTCAATTCCTACTATTAGTTCACACTCTCAAAAATATGATAGATAATACACTTTTATTGTTAGCTATATTTCTCTAGCACACACAACAAATAGAAATACAAATAATAAAAACAAATAAATAGAAATGGTAAACAAGCTTCAGTAATATCAAAAATATAGCTCGCCGTTCTCTTTCAATTCCTACTATTAGTTCACACTCTCCCTATATATATTAATAGATAGAAAGATAGATAGATAGATTCTTTATTGTACACCAAATACAAAGTTATACAGTTATTCGTTGTAATATTTATATACAAATGGCGGTCTTATCGCTACTAGCGATTTCTTCCAGACAACCGTAGAATGGACAAAATGTTAAAAGGTAATTTGATGTAGGTTGGTGATACATCATCGTTATAGTGACAGAGAAGAAAGACAAAATAACAATAAACAAAGCTGATGACACACACACACACATAAATATAAGTGAAACGTAAATAATAAACGAATACATATAACGATACAAAGGTATTCATAAAGATAGATAGTGATTTTTGACAAGCTTTTTGAAAATTGGGAGAGACTTCGCTTGTTTCACCTGTAGCAGCAACAAATATAATCGAACATAACCGAACAGCCTGTACTGTGAAAGATTGGTCAAAGAATTTGGTATGATGAGCAGGCATTTTTAATATTCAGTTTTCAGATGTTCTCAAATACCTCGAATGTGAGTCATTGAGAAATACAAAGCGAGTCTTGACTAAGAGATATAAGAGAGGTAACAAGGCTTAAATAAAATAGAGCAAGAAGAGAGAGTATGTGAGCATTTATATTTTATAATAATAAATAATCTTGTTCAAATTTTCAATCGTTAATAAAATATAATACTTTATATTTATCTACTCAAATACAAATATATTTTTTTTAAACTTGTAGTAGATGACACTTATGTTAATACAGTTTAAAAAAAAAATAAAATAATTTTTTTCTTTGTTGTCCTAAGTAGGAATTGAGTTAAAAAGTTGTTTTTATATATAACTTGTTTTTAGGTAACAGACATTTGCATTAAAGAAGTGTAATGCAAATAAAACCTGTGTATAACAGTTATTAAAAACTTACATATTCAAATATGAGACAACTGAACACTTCAAGGACCAAGGATGCCGGATTCAAACTAGTTATCACGTACGAGCTAAATAGAAAGAACAACAACAGCACCAAGAAGCTACCACGACACGTTTCCTTACTCTGAAAGGTTCGCTCGGTCCGTACAGCCTCACTATACGGATTGCATTGTTTGCACAAGCCATCCAGTTTGCCGGCGAATTCGTACGTCTATCTTTTCCTGTTAAATCCATATATAAGAATTGGCGTGATATAATTACCTCAGTTCTCTAAGAGCGGGGTATCAAGGCACTTTCAAAGTAAGTTCCTTTAAAGTTACGTAAGAATTATTTCGTATAAATATTTTTATTTCTCAAATAATATATTAATAATTTAAATTAATAAAAGTGTAATAAAAACTTTATTTAAAAAAATCTGAATTTAGTACTAATTATATTTAAATATAATCCGTAGTTAGATATTTTATGTAATTTTGTTACATTTTCAAAGTGTCATTTTTTCATTTTTTCAATTTTTATGTTATTTTTATATTTCAAATAATATATTAATAATTTAAATTTATAAAAGTGTAATAAAATCTTTATTTTACAAAAAATATCTGAATTTATTACTAATTATATTTAAATATAATTCTTAGTTAGATATTTTAAGTAATTTTTTAATAAATATAATATGACACTTTGAAAATCAAAGTGTCATTTTAAATATTAAGCATCTATTTTAAACGAATATTATGATTATTTTTTCAATTTATGGTAATAATTAATATTAAAATATTATTTATGAAAAATGTGTTGTATATAATACCTACATTTTTAATAATTCTTTATTTAGATATTTTATTATTATTTTGTTTATTATTATATAATTTCAAATAATATTATTATATTATATAATAATACAATATATCATTTGGAATTATTTAATTTTTAAGATTTATTAAGATTTGATGTTTCATATTTTTACAAGCTTATGTTTGTAACACTTCGGGCTCCCCAATTACGTGCCTATTATTTACAAATCCTACCAAGGTCTTTTCATTTTACTATACATATAATGTACATAAATTATAAGACCGCCATTTATACAACGTGACTTTTTAATATCCCGAGAAAATTAAGTAATATATTCAGTTATCGATAGACATTAAATTTGGCGAAGAAAAAAAATTGTTAATTTTATGAAATATTTATTAAAAATGTTCTTAATATACACCAAAAATTATACAACAAAAAATCCTGCTAATTCAAATAGATATCATTATCATTCCAATATGAACTGCACCCAAACCAACCTAACTTGGTCGCGTTATATTTACAGGATTTCTTTGAAGTCCCATAAAACAATATTTTTGTATGAACGCTATAATATTTGAATGTTACTTACTGACATACATATTTTTACAAACGCGAATTTTAGTTTTCTCGGATAATTAAAAAGTCACGGTGTTTATAAAAATTACAATCTTATTTTTTCGGTGTACAATAAAGAACGTCTCTATCAGGTATAATAGACTCTACGAAAACGTAACTTCCCCGTAAATCCATTTCTTCCAATAAAACACACATTATTATTTATCTTTTTTTTGTTTGCTTGTCGCGGTTCTTAGCTAAAAGAACATTCTGACTGTCCACATAGTAATGGATTTCCGCAAAGTAACGCCTGACTCCATTAATCATCTTATAGAATGAAGACAATCATTCTGCTATGTACCGTGGTCGCGGCAGCACTTGGAGCACCGGCTGACACCTACAACCCCCAATACGACAACTTCAACGCCCAAGAGCTGGTGGACAATGATCGTCTCTTGAAGAACTACGGCAAATGTTTCCTTAGCCAAGGTCCTTGCACGCCCGAAGGAACAGACTTTAAGAGTAAGTTGGGTTTTCAGATATTAGAATATTATATTATTATTATTATTAATAGATATTAGATATATCGAAAGATTTGTATGGGTAGAGACATAGTATTTTAACATAGTATTATCATATAGTTATAGTATCATGACAATATGATCAGCTCGATTGCAGAAGTACCTCATTAAATATCGGCATATGTTGTATCTTTTTACTCGGTAATCGAACAAAGAAATGGGGACATCCATACCCCGCGCAACGCGTTTTTGCGGGGTGTGGGAACGAGCCTCAAGGACCGGAACCATACTACTAGGACATCTGCTCAAAGAGACGATCGCCCTGATCCCGGCGGCTTTTGGGGCATCCAATAGACTTCGCGTCGTCTAGATATGGATGAACCTTGGGGCCGTTGCAGACTCTACCCTCTCGCGGGGACTCGGCGGCGACAGGAGGAGCTCTCGTGGGAGCAGACGTCCTTCGGGTGGACGTGCACGTAGGGGAAGGAGATGATTTATGCATCAAGATGAATATATCGACGTAGAAAAGCGAAAACGTAGTAAACCGCTAAATGAAAACTTACCACCACAGCCAAAAAAATATTTTAAGATTTGTGAAAAAAATAATATTTGATCACTCGAGAACAGTCAGTTTCAACGATTCACAAAATATTCTATTGGCCGTAGATTTGTGAAACTGAGACCATTCGATGCAGTATTTTTTTATATTGTCATTTACAGCGTCTTCACTTTTTTGCTTCGATATGTATGGCTTACAGCTATTTATTCCGAGTCTAAGTGTCCTGGCAATTCGGCTTTGACAAATGTGTTGGGCTAATGTCTGTTTTTGAATAAATGGGTGTCCTCCTCCCTGTGTCCTCTATGGGACATTTATGGGCGATAAACAAATATCGCCCATAAATGTCCCATGCTCGCATCTAATAAAATATTATTATGACGTTACGTCAGAAAGACGATTTCGTATGTTATTTTTAACAGAAATCGTGCTTGTAATACTAGAAACCAATATTTGCGATTGATGTCATAATGTAAGTAATACATAAATTTGTTCTCTTCGCGTAATGTTTATTTTTATTGATGCTAATATTTTGTTCGTGCTTTTTGCCGAAATTCGAAACTCTATTTATAAAATGTTTCTTACTTCGCTTTGTTTATCTTTTAGCTGGTTATTTGTGTTCGAAAAAGGCTAAACAGTTTTTATTAGGTTTTCAAAGGCATATTGAGCATACATTTAAAGTATAAGTTACTTTTTTGTTAAGTTAGGTTACTATCTTTCATAAAGATTTATTTAACATCAGAGTAAATCACGTAAAACAACTCAGTAATATATATATATATATATATATATATATATATATATATATATATATATATATATATATATATATATATATATATATATATATATATATATATATATATATATATACATACATATATTGTTTTTTCATTAAATTACTATGCTTTTTATACTATGTCGAAAAAGTCCCAATTCCCTATCATCTTTTGCGGTTTATTTTTAGACGGATGAGCAGATTTTGTCAAAAAATTCCACAGAAAGACATTACTTTATGGAAAATTAGGTCATTTCAGACGCTAGGATAATGTAGCATTACGAGAACTCCTTCAAAATAACTAATAGCGTACTTATTTTAGTATTTTATGTCAAGTAAATTAGTATTTTAGGTCAAAGATCCGCACCAAGATTCTCACAGAGGCCTGCGAATATATTTATTTCATTTATCAAATTTTTTTTGTCAATCATGTATTGCTAGAGTATTCCATTGAAACAGAGAAGGGACAACAAAAGTAACTGCGACATCTATTCTAATTTCATGAGCCTATTCGAGATGAATAAGTACGTAAAACGCCGTGACAAAAAATCGACCCCTTCAATTATCACATCGTTAAAAATATATTTATAGGTAATGGAATTATCCAACGTCCTTGAGTTCTACAAAAGTAAAAACAATCTTTTTAACGCCTTAACATTTCCGCTTCCGTATTTTGTTTATCAACAGTGGTCAGATTTTGAAATGGTCTTAAATGACAAAGGGGACTTTATTATGCTGTCGTTATGGACAACAGAGACGTACTATAATGCCTTACCTCAGCATGCGAGGCTCTGCTGGGGCTGACGTCCATCCTCCCTTGCGGTTCGTGGGATTAACTATGACGAATTTGAATAAACTTAATTTGTTAAAAAATGACGGCGACGTGGTTTGCTACCCGTCACGTCCTGATTCCCACGAGGGCGACAAGCTAACGACGAACCGTTTCGCTACGATTAATGTGAGAGGAAGGATGGATGAAAATATGGATGAGTGTGGAGGAAGCGAGGAAGGTGTGCCGCGATCGTAGCCGATGAAGATCAGTGGTCTCTGCCTACTCCTACGGGAAACAGGCGTGACGATATGTATGTATGTATAAGAATCGGTACACCCCCGCGCCTGTTTCTTAGAGGCATCCAAAAGTTCTCTTAATCAACTCCTAAACAAGACTTTAAAAGTATACTCAGCACCTATCTAGGAGGTAGTTTAGAGTTGGAGGTCCCGTAGATACAAATAAGTACAGCTGGTACCGGTGGTTTACCGTTTATAAATTTAAATTACGTTTACTGCTAATCCTTCTCATGTCTATTCAGATTTTGTTCAGTTCCAGTTTAAGTTATATTATATTGCACTTTGTATTTTTTTACTTACTTTGTTATGGTCAAGGCTTGTAGATAGTAATAAAATATGTAAGTAATTTATTTTATAAAAATCATTTTTTTTTATTATATATTTACGCCTATCCCTCGCAGGGGTAGACAGAGACCATAGAGCTTCATCCGCTACGGTCCCGGCACACCGTCCCCGCCTCCTCCACACTCATCCATTCTTCATCTCACATTCATCGCAGCGAAACGACTCTCCATTATTCGCTTCTCGCCCTCGTCGTAATCAAGACGTGACGGGTAGCGAACCACGTCGCCGTATTTAATAAGATCAATTAAATCACTTTCCTTAAAGGCCGGCAATGCTTCTGCCTAAACTGTCTATGGCACTGCGGATATCTATGGGCGGCGTTGATTGCTTGTCTTCAGTTATCACGCTTGCTCGTTTGCCTTCTTATCGTTGATGAGGTTTCAATGTCGTATCGGTTGGAAAATACCGCTGAAGGCAGATGGTTCCAAAGCACTCATCTAGATGGTGGGGATGAAACTTTTCCTTTTAGTGGACTCATCTAAATGGTGGGAATTTAACTTTTCCTTTCAGCGAGCTGCACAGCAGTAGAATTCATAGGCAGGAATTATTCCGAACAATTCCTCGGAGCACTCCCCATGGTAAAAACGCTAAAATATGCTGTGAGATGAAACATCCCTCCGTAATGCCAAAGAATCAAGCCGTTGGGTGAGATCCAGATCATCGACGATCCGAACGATATCATAATATTCATGTTATATAAATTTTCAGAAATTATCCCGGAAGCTCTGAAGACCAACTGCGCGAAATGCACGCCGAAGCAGCGCCAGCTGGTGAGGACTGTGGTGCGTGGCTTCCAGACGAAACTGCCAGACATTTGGAAACAGCTGGTGGAGGCGAACGACCCGAAAAACGAATACAGGGAGTCGTTCGAACGCTTCCTCCAGGAGACCAACTGAACCAAACCAAAGTGTTAAACTATGATAACGCGAGGAGTACGCTGCGAGATTACAACTGCGAAACATCACATCACATATTTTAATTACTGAACTGTTTTAAAATATTACTATAGTCTATTAAAAATTATATTTGTTCTCCTTTGTCTTTTTTACTCTGTGTTTAGCAGGCGCGTCACCTCCTGCAGAAAACCGGCGTCTGAGTGGTAGCTTACTTACCGCGCTTCGTACGGTGAGCGGCCGAGTTCCGGCGGCCCAACACCATCCCCCTTCCCTATACCCCTCCCCCTCCCATTCCCACTCCTATAATGAAACTTTCCATAAAGGTTGGCAACGCTTTCCACACTGCCTATGGCGCTGCGGAAGTCTATGGGCGGCGTTGATTGCTTTCCATCAGGTGACACGCTTGCTCGTTTGCCTTCCTATCACATAAAAAAACCTGATGAAAAGAAATCAACGCCAGTCATAGACATCCACAGAGCTGTAGATATTACAGAAGTATTGTTGTCTATAAGAAGTGTTTAAGGTTTATTTTTTAATGCTTCCAATTGCGAATTGCTGCGGAAAAACCGCTGCAGGTTTCATAGTGGTGCGTGCAATGTAGTTAAATAACATAGAACTCTTATATCTTCTCTTTTTGAAAATATCTACAACGAAAAGTTTGCCTGTCATTAACAAATTGTAATCATTGATTGTTAATATATCAACATTTTTATCCACCTCTATTTTCTTGATTCGCTGGCGCCATATTTAAATAAAGTAATATGTGAATGTAACAGTCAAGACGAATCTAATGACACGTCTTATGTATGTCTTTCAAGGCGTTTAGTCTACAAAACTTGTCAAAAAATAGACATACATGCATACATATGTACATTATAGTATAGTATAGTAGGCTTATGAACCTAGTAGTAGTAGTAGTAAGTGAAACAATATATCTATCTTTGAAAACAAATAAGTTTCAAAAACAACAGCAATGAATTGGATATAAAACTAAGAATCAAAAACGCATGGAATAAATATTGGAACCTAAAAAAACATGTCGATAAAGCTCAAAAAGAAGTCTATGGACTCATGCATTATGCCCTCTCTAACATATGGCTGTCAGACGTGGAAATTTACAAAGAAAATGAAAGAGAAAATTAGTTCGTGCCAGTAGGGAATGTAGAGTAGTATGCTGAACATAAAGAAAATGCAAAAAATACGACATACAAAAGTAAGAAGCAATACTAAAGTGAGATGCGCTGGCTTACGCTCAAACCTTGAAATTCAGATGGGCTGGTCGTATAGCCCGGTATGTGGATAACAAATGGACTATTAACGTAACCACATGGAAGGGCCCGCCAGGCAAACGCCGAGGAGAGAAATCCTACATGAAATGGGAGAAGGATATAAAAAAGACCGCAGGAACAAACTGGCTGGAAATAACAAAAAATAGAGAAAACTGGAAATCCGTGGAGGAGGCCATCACCGGAGGTGTACATGCAACCAATACAAAACATGAATATTATATTTATTTTTTTGTACAAAATTGTCTTTTTTTACTGTTCAAGAATAATTAGGGTTTTCTTTCTTTCTTTTCTTCTTTACATACACTCGAAAAACATTATTCTTTTTCTAAAGAAGTTGTATAAGAAATCACAAATTAATTTAAATGTATAAATTTCGTAAGAATTCTGTTTAATCACTTTCTTTATGATCTCTTTACTAACGAATTTACTTTATCAATATAATTTGTAAGATATAAAAGTTTTATCGGTTAGCTTATCGGACGTGAAGAAAATAAGTATAATAATACATTTATTGTCTCTTTAATAATAACAATAACACTGCCGATTGTATGAGAAAACATCATATAATATTATCATTGTTAATACCTAAGTAACTGCTTTCTGAACATTGGTTGGACATTGGCTTCTCGCACAAAAGGTTGTGTTATGGTAATTTCTGAGTTTGTATGCGAAACATCGTATAATATTATCATTGTTAATACCTAAGTAACTGCTTTCTGAACATTGGTTGGACATTGACTTCTCGCACAAAAGGTTGTGTTATGGTAATTTCTGAGTTTGTATGCGAAACATCGTATAATATTATCATTGTAATACGTTAGTAACTGCCTTCTGAACATTGGTTGGACATTGACTTCTCGCACAAAAGGTTTGTGTTATGGTAATTTCTCGGTTTGTATACGAAAACATCGTATAATATTATTATTATCAATACCTAAGTAACTACTCTCTGGACATTGGTTGGACATTGGCTGGTCATTGGCTTCTCACACAAACGGTTGTGTTATGGTAATTTCTCGGTTTGTATGCGAAAACATCGTATAATATTATTATTATCAATACCTAATAACTACTCTCTGGACATTGGTTGATCATTATCTGGACATTGGCTTTTCGCACAAAAGGTTGTGTTATGGTAATTTCTGGGTTTAACAAGTGGATTGAGGATCACAGATTCATTACCATTATTCAGGTAAATGTTTGATATAAGCTTATTTTTTCTTCTTTATTTTACTTCCGTTCTCACCTTCTAAACAACAGATTCTCTATATCCTGGCCAATTTCACCTCCTTCTTCGTCCTTCTTCACTTCCCTAAATTTTATTGTACCTTAAGGTAGGCCATTGACTGCATTTATTTTGCTAATATTGATTTACTATCAGATAACTCGGTTGCCTGTTTGCATTCCCATAAAAAAAATTTCAGTTGATATATAAAATAGTAGCATACAATGTAATAAAAAATGTATCGTTTTCGATATATATCAAAAAACGAGACTATCTCAAATGTGATTAACAAGGCGTAGGTGACTTTATAATTTTTATCGGATAACATATGTATATATGATTGTAATTAAACAACGTTTCAGTTTGTTGGTGATTGTTGTTGATAGAAGCAGCTATGATGGACTCAGAGACCGTGTTACGCGAGGAAGTGGACAAGATTGCCGCCGAGCTGAATTATGATAAGTACGAAGTCAAAGTACAACCCATAAGTACTGAAGGTGCCAATTATACCACCCAACTGTACACGGCTACAGTATCGGCCCCGGAGAAACCAGATCTTGAACTGTTCGGCAAAATAGCAACACTCACCGAAAGCATGCGAGCCCTAATACCAATATCAGTCTACGCAAGGGAAATATTTTTCTATACGGAACTCTTGAATAAATACAAAGATTTAGAAGAGGAACACAATATTCCTGAAAAGCACAGATTGCTCACACCGAAGTACTACGGTAGCAACAAGGAGTACATGAAAGAGTCTGTAATAATAGAGAATTTGACACAGAAAGATTTCAAGTTATACGATAGATTGAAAAGTATGGACTGGAAGTTTGCAGAAAAGGCTGTTGAGCAATTAGCGAAGTTACACGCACTGTCGATAGCTTACGCTGAGAACTACCCTGAGGAATTTGAAAAACTGTCTTCTTCTTTCAAGCTCACTGTTTTCTCAATAGAACGGAATGATTTAATGGAGACTATGATAAACAGTGTGATCGAGGGAGTGAATGAAGAATACCGCGAGAGATTCTCTATGTTTGTAAAGAAATATATGAATCTGGAAACTATGGAGAAGTTCTTTGCACCATTTCGCCGCGCGGTGTTGGCACATGGTGATTACAGGACCAGCAATCTAATGTACAGGGTGGTTGAGGTTAGTGAGATATTTTAGGAGCACTGGTAAGCTGATTTATAATTGTATAAACAATCAAATGTGATGAATATTACGATTTCGCAAAAGCAGTGTAGGAAGAGTGTCTTTAGTTGTAGAACCATGCTGCAGACGAATACTTGGTCGAGAATGGCATATTATTTGTCTGTAACATGAATGGGCCGGCTTGCCCGGAGAAGTACCACACTCCCGTAGAAAACCGGCGTCTGAGTAGTAGCTTAGCTACCGCGCTTCGTACGGTGAGCGGCCTGAGTTCCGGTGGCCGAACACCCCCCTCCCCTCCTACTTGTGTCCACATACACACTTGTGTTCACACCAAAATGTCAATTTCCTTAAAGATAGATAACGCTTAATATAGAAACGGTATGTGCAGAGTAGCTAGCTGGCAGAACCTGGATACGTGTAACCAAGGATCGGCTAGGTGATGCCGAGTCACAAAGAGAAGTGAGAGTTATGTCCACTGACCAGGGATAAGGGGATAAAGGGGGTGCAATCATATTTCACCGCATTAGATGTAAAACTTATTAGCGAATGATGCATCCTGACTTATAATTGAATGAAGTTCTGATGTCCGTTTAATGAAATAACTCATCTTAGGTCATACTTTGTTCGCTCTCTCCCGCCCTTCGACATGTGACGTAATTAATGGATGGGAGCTCAGTAAGGGGTTATTGTTTCACCTCTAATAACCTGCACAAACCGCTGTTGGTCGGGACTCTTCCCTGGAGTGAGATGAGTCGTGTGTAGACACCATGTTATACGGGTAGACCGAAGTCCACTGGTTATTAGATTTAAAACGATTATGTTATCCCCTTATCAACAAGGTTATCACTGAAATATACGATAATAAATTTAATTTTATTTCTTATGACCTGTTGTTTTGTTATTGATTTATTATGATTTACATTTATATTTATATTATAATGATTATTGTTCTTTATTCTTTAATATTATATTTCTTTATATATTTCGGTTAAATTAGTGTGCGCCAAGGCAATGATGCGGTGGTGGTGGTTTTGTTTGTCAACGATAGGGCAGGGTTTTTGAGTTCAGCATCCATCACAATGAAAATATATACTAAATAGGACTTATTACATTTTACAAAAATTATTTTATATAAACAAACATGATGAATGGAGTCAGGCGTTACTTTAAGGAAATCCATTACTATGCATTACTATGAACTTTTACTTAGCTAAGATACACGACAAACAGACACAAACAGAAAAATGATAATGTGTGTTTTCTACTGGACGAAGTGGATTTATGGGGAACTTAAACTAAATCTTACCGAAAAAACGGCCGTCAGCAACTCTCCACCTACCAAACACTATCAACAACACCTTCTCCTTCAAATTCCTCCGCATTCTTCCAGCCGTTACGGTGGCTCATTCGCTGTACACGCAGTGCGCTTGTGGAACTCTCTCCCACATACTGTACGTGATAGCCTCTCACTGGATGTATTTAAGAGAAGAATTAAAGAACATTTCCTTTCATTATAAAATATTTATATATGTATATTTATTTACGTTGTATATTATATATATGTCTCCTCTTATTTATATAGTATTATATATTATTAGTATTTATATTTTTATATATGTATGGTTTTATATAGTATGTATTGTTATGTATATTATTATTATATTTTGTTGTTGTACACTTATTTCTATTCTCACAGCTTATCTTATCTGTCTTTCACTCCTGGGTTTGCTGGAAGGTAACTCAATTTTGAGTTAAGCTCGCCCTTGTACATCTTCTTTCCTTTTAATTCTTGTATTTCCTATTTTGTGTACAATAAAGTATAAAAAAAAACACCAAACACACACCACCATTTTTCCACATCGCACACGACTCTTGTTTCGCCTCAACGCGAGGCTTCGTCAGGTAGTAAAAGACTCTACGGAAGACACTTAACGGTTGTCTACGTAAATATATACGCGTATGATCGACAGCAAAAAACCATATTAATAAAATTTATAATGGTTTGTGATTTATATTCAGCAGATTATATTTACTGAAGAATAACATACTTTATCGAATTTTATATATAACCGGTTAAATGATGCGTCGAACTAAGCAGAGCGGCTGGCAGCAATTGGATGTGTGAAGCCGAAGACCGGGCTAGATGGTGCTTATTGGGGGAGGCCTATGTCCAGCAATAGACTGCCACAGTCTGTTGATTGATTGATATTAACTCTTTTATATTTTGGAATAAAAATTTTATTATCTTAACTGTTTTGGACGAGTATTCTCTTCGTGAAAAATGTACAAATTTTGTGTTATGACGAGTATGAGTAATCATGTCTGATAAATAGTGACATTGAAGTTAGAATTGTAATTTTGGTGAATTATAAAATATATTCGTAAATTTCACGACCTTTGGAATATTTCAAGGCCAAATTAAAGGAACCAAACGCAAAGACGTCGCAATAGTTAAGATACTAGTTGAAATTTAAAGGCAATTTATGAAATCATAATTTTAATAAATTTCAGAATGGCGAGCTAGAGATCGCAGTACTGGATTTCCAGACGATACAAGCCAGTAATCCTATCACCGACTTACTGTATTTCATCTTCAATGGGTCGGACGAGAGCTTTCGAGAGCAACACTATCACCAACTCTTGGATCACTATCACTCTGAGCTGAGTCTGTCACTTACAAGGCTCGGCCTGGATCCCGATAAATTATACTCGAAAGAAGATTTTCAGGAGGACTTAAAAAACGTAATTACCTCGATACTTATAAAAAACAATGTTACTCGCCTGCGCATTTTTCTATGTAACACACATAACCGGTATTTTAAAAACCTTTATAAGTCGTTCATCAGAATTTCGTTTTTAATCTACCAGGATCTATAAACTTGTAATATATCTTTTCTTAAATGTAGATGAATTGTTTGTAAAATAATACTTATACTGATTCACACGAGAGCGCGAAGGCGAGGCGAGAAGCGACTAACAGAGATCTGTTCCGCTACGATGAATGTGAGAGGAAGTTTGGGTGAAAAGATGCATGAGTGTGGAGGAAGCGAGGAAGATGTGCCGGGATCGTAGCGGATCGAGATCTGCGGTCTCTGCCTACACCTGCGGGATACAGGCGTGACGAAACGTACTTATACTGTATTGGTTGCAGGTGCTTCCATTCGGGCTTGTTATCATCATTTTCACCCTGCCCATTGTCACCGTCGAAGCCGATCACGCTCCACAATTAGCTACCGACATGAGCATCAAACTGAGCAGTTTATTCTCAGAGAGGATCAACGGGATTATCAAAGACTTCATAGAGATGGGAGTTCTGTGAAAATATACTTGTTTCGTGGGATATAAAAGAAGTTTTTTTTCTATTTTGTACGAAAAAACAGTTTTTAGAAAAATAATTACATACGTATGTTTACAAACTCGTATAAAAATACAAAGTACTACGCTGAATTCCTACATACATCCCATCTTCTACGATCTCGGCATACTTTCCTCGCTTCCTCCACACTCATTATTCTCCTCATGCAAGCCCGCCGGTTGAGGGTACTCTTGAATCCTTTCTTAAAAACTTCAGCAATTTTGTTAAGGTATTTTTTCCGTGGTTTACCCCTACTGGCCCTTGCATCCAAATTCACAACGTAAATTTCTGTCAACCATCCTCTCTATGTTCCGAAATCATCTAAGCATCCCTTTCTCAACTTCTGCCACGACATCTCAAATAATAATTATGTAATGGGTTGTTTGTTTGTCTAGTTAATGGATGATCCGTGATAAAAAAAAATACATAAAAACTGATTTCGAAATCTTTATAAAAATATCAATCACTAGATAGTCCGGTGAACTTATTTTTACCCATTATGTTCCCTTTATGTTTTGTTATATTTATCTTCTCCTGGTATTTTAGTATTAAGGTATGCAATACTTTCAAAATTGTACAAAAGAAACGACAGTTTTGTATAACAACAAGTCCGTTAGATGATAAAGCTCTCACGTGCGCCATCTATTGAAAAAAATTGGAAGTAAAACGAAGAAAATGAATTTTCAAGCTGTTCTTTTGTTTCCCAATATTTTTTATTCGTGAACCTTCCTTGTATTAAAGCGGACAAAATAAAAAAGTTTCAGCGAGACTCACAAAATATAGATGTAGAATACAGTACACAAGGAACAAAATCGTTCAGAAAGAAATGCAAGAATATATTTTGATGTGGCAACTTTACATGGACTTGATAAATTGCAACACCGCTCATTGTCGTGGTAGTTAGTTGCTGGTTTAGAACAAATATTGTGATGATGAAACCACTGCAAATTGATTCTTTGCATTGCATATTTCGAGGTTCACCATGAAACACGACCACGTCTTACGTGCAGTCAGCTAAAAGATTTCGGGAAATATTTAATAAAACAAATAGAAATTCACATTAAAATTTATTGTTGTGTTAAAAAATCTTTACAATTAAGTGAAATATAATAATCATAACCGTACGCGAGCGGTGTCACACCGTCGCACGTTCGCTGCGAACGGACACGGACACGTACAACGGATACACAAGCGCGTCACAACGCGACGGTGCGACAGCGCTCCGCGGCAAACTTAAAATAGATTTAAATTGATACTCGGAGGTAATAAGACCTTAGCTCTTCTTGCGTTACACGGTATCAACTACATCAGTCGCACATGATTTTACAATTTCAACGTGACGCCAACGCGTACGTCACGTGACACAACAAGTACTAAATAACCTCTACAGTAAGTATAACTAACATTCTCATAGCTTACTCTACGCATCCGATTCGTTCCACAGTTGTGATGGCATTGTATAAGTAGAAATACTTAAAATTGGCTAACTAATCGTCAATTATAAATACAGAGTAATATCGCCGCCGTGGGGGGGGGGGGACGGCCAAACTTATTTGGGATAGCAAAGCGTTAAGCTTATATAGCATATTTATACAGCGTTTAACTTACGTGAGAATAAATTCACTAAATAAATTACGAAAAATAATACACATAGGGTAAATAGTTTTGGATACTTGATAAAACTCCAATATCAAAATAATAATAAAACTTTCGTACGCTTAATAATCGAAGTGTATGGTGCCTCGAATAAATAGCTAACAATACAAACTTCCACAAATTCCACTCCTATACATTGTGCTTTGTACACAGTGATCTACACAATATGATATATTCCCACACCTTGCCCACTTCTCGGTATAATTAACGTATCACTTTTATGGCAACACTTGAATGATAAAAAAGTAATAAAGCGGTCTGCATACACCCAACCTTTTATTTACACGAATACTTGTAATGTGTTGCATGCATTTCTTTTGCAATATCTTCAAATTTACATATGTCGCCAGTTAAGCTCCTTTTTAACTACAGGGTGTTAGTATATTATAAACATTAACTTGCATTCATGTGGGTAGTTAGAAAAAAAATAATGTATATATTTTTTCATTCAACAACCGTTTCGTAATGTTCACACGAACGTTGAATTCGGCGCATATAGCTACATAAATGTAATTAATATTCCTCAACTATTAAAGACTCCGTGCAAAAGTGGACAAGTGAGGGACGACGATCGGTGAATATTTTGTGACGTAATGAAAGTCGGAATGGGCACCTCACGAGAAAATTTGTTTGTGCGTCTCGCATACAAACACACACACACAAGAAAGCAACATCGAAACGACGCAGTGATTCAATTGGAATGAACGAGTCAACAACGGACTCTACAACTGTAACATCCTATATATATCAAACATTTCTAAATCCGGTACTATATATACAAATGTTTAGTGATAGTTGCATACGAATAGGGATGTTGACAATCTCGTGAAAAATGTTTGAAACAGGGAATAAATACCTAATACATACCTAAATTTTGATATTCATATATGAGTATTTTAAATTTCGCTCCAAAACTCCAATACTTGCTGGTCACGTGGTTTGCGAACAAGTGACGTAATTCGCTTGACGTTTGTCATCACGTGACTTGAGTGATATCTTAATAATAATCACATTTTGATCATATAATATATATTAAATTCCCTAAAAATAAAGAAAAATATCGTGCTTTTAAGGTTTTTTATCGTGGAAACTGCCTTTTCGCTGCGAAATTATATTTTATTTTAATTCCTATATATTCTATTTTATAAACACTCTCCCTATATATTTATATACCTTGTTCAAATTTTCAATCGTTAATAAAAAAATACTTTTATTGTAGTTACGTTAAGTATACACTTGATGTAAATCAAGATTTTTCAAATATCAATTCATTACTTAATTTTGATTAATTAAATTTAATTTTATATGGGAGAAAAAATATTTCTTATACAACACATTTAGCAGGATATACATAAGCAGTAAAAAGAAGAGTTGACTTTAATTCTTTTTTTATGTTTCTCGTTTGAATACAATAGTCAACATCCCTATTGGCGTGTACCCCGGGCCTATATCACATAATAAAACGTGTCTTAATTGTTCTGAGGATGTGCCATTCCCCGTTATTGGATGAGGTCAGAATAACACTGAGCACCGGCTTCCAACAAACAAATAATATTGCACATATATTTATTCGTAATATTAAACGTGCAGTGCTGGCGAACTGAACTCCAAATACTGCGTCGAACTCAACTGTGAGTTTCCACATCGTTTATAGAACAGAGAACCGTCAGATTTGTACAAACAAATCCGTAGTCCGACATAGTGAATGGAGTCTCACATTATTGCCATATATATAACCATAGACAACATCTACAAACAATCACTAATTCTAAAATGTTAGGATACAAAACCTACACATCGAAAAATTGCTTACACACTTAGGCCAACCAACTGTCCCACTCGACTGTCGAGTGAGGCGCTAAATAAGAACGTCACTCGTGTCCAATGTTACCAACGTTCACTTAAACTAAAATGTCTTGGCACAAATTAAATATCATTTCCACGAAACTTTGTAACATTGAGCGTAGATATAGCTAACGTATAGGAAACTCAATTCATGGTAAAATACGAGTTTAAATAAGAAATATAATAATCTTAATATATAAATAGATTTGCCGAGGAATTCGTGATTTAAAAAAAAAAGCTAATTGCGTTTAAATTAGATAAATAAAGTCCCTTAGCCTATAAATACCCTCAGAACAGTTAATATGTATATAAAATTCAGTTCTTTATAAGGTTTATTTGGCATCTATCACCAATATAATAATATGTGGTATACGACGGTGATTTACCACCTATCGAGTAACACCTCAAAAGTAAAGTCGTGTGCACACGACAAATGATCCCTGCCGAACGTAAATCTCCTCCAAATCACGCACACAGTTGCTTCGAAGCACTGAAAACGCGCACGCCACGCAACGCCTGCGATGTTGAACGCGCACAAAATGTACACTCTACGAAACACGCACGTTAAACGCGTGCTACAAAACTTGCTCGCAAACGAATCACGAACGTATCACGTTTGCGTGCCGTTACGTGTTTCGTAACGTACGCAACACGCTTACTATGAACCACGCACGTAACACGTCCTGTATGAAACACGCATGTAACACGCTCGTAACACGTCCGCTATGAAACACGCACGTAACACGTCCGCTACGAAATACGCACGTAACACACTTGCTACGAACCACGTACATAACACGTCCTGTATGAAACACGCATGTAACACGCTTGCTACGAACCACGCACGTAATACGTTCGCTACGAAATACGCACGTAACACGTTCGCTACGAAATACGCATGCATAAAGCGTGCTACGTAGAGTGTACGTTACGAAACATAAACCACAACCCGCGCCGACGCGACACCTCAACGTACCGACCGACTCTCCAAGCTAACCGGAAACGATTCTAACCCGTGCGAAGCTCGCGAGGTATTTGCTAATGTGTGTAGAACACAAACAAAATGCGTATAGGGCTAAAATTACGTTATGGCTAAAACTCTACAAATGGAACCGACAAAGTAATAACAATAAAATCATTGGAAATATTACGAAGAGTGGCGGAACTTTCATTTAGACATAGGGTTACGTTATTTCAGAGTGGGCTAATCCCCAATCGGACCCTAAGCGAAGTCTACGTTTCAATAGCTGAGAACTAAGTTTAATCTTAGTGCACTAAAAATATAAAAATGGAAACTTCTAACTAAACTTATTTGGATTGAAATGACGTCATTAAAATTACGTGTCACCGTATTAGAGCCGAGTACATTATTTGCAAAAACAATTAAAAATTTTTTTCTCTTATTACAAATATGAATATCCAAATGGACTAAATATTACACACTGTCAGTAAGCATTACATAGGATGTTTCAAAAGTCACCAATCAAACGAAATTTCTAAACGATATTTTTCATTCAATAAATACTAATTTATTTATTTATATATTTCAACTAGTAAATTCTTCGATGATCGTTCGCAAAGATTATTATGTACCGTTTGTTTCGGTTTGGTTGATGACTTGTGACACCCTGTATACGATACATTGACAACGCTTGTTTATGACTAACTCTTACAAGTTAACATTATTAACTATTAATTTTGTAAATGTGTAATTTTGATACTGCTTGAACTGGTGACGTTAACAACGTGACACAATGGATCGAACGGTGAACGGTGAACAAGTGAAATGTGTACAGTGGTTTAGTGATGTCACCCGCACACTACGGCGACAGAGGACAACGGGACGAGTCACAAGCAAAGAGCTACGCCCGCGTTCAAAAACAAAGTACTGACTAATGTATACAAGTTCTAGGCCTATTGCTTATAAAGGTAGTTCCTGCCCGTGGTCATACTTTAGATAAATTTAAATAAATATATATATATATATTACAAAAACTTTTGAAATGAAAAAGAGAACACTGATATTCCATACTATAGGGTGTCTTGCAGCCGAATTAGATAATTATCATATTTATATAATGTGTACAGTCAAAAGTTTCACTTAGCTAAGATCCGCGACAAGCCGAAAAACACACATTATTAATTTTCTGTTATTGTTTCGCTTGTCGCGGATCTTAGCTAAGTGAAACTTTTGGCTGTCCACACAGTGATGGATTTCCGCAAAGTAACGCCTGACTCCATTAATAATATGTATATTAGGTCGAACAATTCTTATTTGAAAGTAGTAAAGGTTGAAAACCTAGTTCTGCCACTGAATAGGACACAATAGGACACGCATTGATTTTTTTAGTTTCGTACTAAGCGTTGTTTTTTTCATAGTTTCGAAAGTAATAGATTTAGAAATTTGCAATGAATTTTCGAAGCAGCACCATGAAGGCTAGTCTCGCTATCCATAATTTATAACACTAGATTGCCCATCATGTCATTTTGACTGTTTGTTTATTGAAAAATATATATGATTAATGGAGTCAAGTGTAACTATGCGGAAATGCAATACTATGTGGACTGTTGTGAAGACTGTGGGGAGTTCTCCGTAAATCCACTTCTTCCAGTAGAAAATACACATTATTATTGTTCTGTTTTTGTTTGCTTGTCGCGGATCTTAGCTAAGTAAAAGTTCTTACTGTCCACATAGAAGAGAAATATGTATCTATAATGACACAATTTCTTAGAATTTTGTGGCTTCGCATACAGCTGTATGTTAGTACAACTGTATGCTGTCTCAAAATAATAAAATAATACAACAGTATATAAATACAGTGTTTTCTTAATAAGGAGACCGTCAAAGGTAAAATAGTTGCTTACCCGGGTCATATCATGAGACATGGCAGGTACAAGTTGCTGCGACTGATCACGATGGGAAAAGTCGCGGACAAAAGACAAGTTGGTCGCAGAAGAAAGTCTTGGCTTCGTAATATCAGAGAGTGGACCGGGATAGCGAGTGCTCTAGAACTGCTGCACCTCGCGAAGGAGGAGGAGAGTTGTGCTGAATTGAGTGCCAACCATCGCAAGTCGGAGAGACACTCTTAGAAGAAATAAATTTAAAAAGCAGTCAAAATTACTTCTCGAACAATCTAGTGTTAATTTGTAAATATTAAATATATTTTTCGTAATATCTCATCGTATGGTATTTCATAAGCGTTGAAGGTGGAAAATGACGTTGACTTCTTTATAAATCTTGAAAGCAGCAATAGCGCAGTCTGGCTAATGATGTGCGTCGTGACTTTGTGTCGACGATTCCAGAATATTTGGAATGATTACCAAGAATTCTAGTACTATTGAAAACATTGCTTTGAGAAAACTGTGATCCTCAACGTAATGGGGGGGGGGGTTGTGTAAGGGGGGTTGTGTCTATCGATTGATTTATAAATAATCATTCAGCCACGGACAAGAATTAGCGAATAGTGCAAACGACGGGACAGAGATGATTGTGGACGTAATTTGCGGACGAGCGGGCGTATATCGATGCAGAATGAACCTGTGTGTACTAGTGGTGGTTTGTACAAATAAAAAACGACACTTATCGCATCTTCAATAGAGTGGAATATTCATTGATATCATTACGATGACATATGCTGTTTGGAATGAAAATAAATAAATAAATTAGCGTAACAAAATAATCATTTAAATTATACCGCTGTACACCATAACGGCCATTGCTTTGCGGTATGTCTGAGGCTATTTTACCGTTACAAAACTATAAAGTATTGAGGATAGTGCACTCTCAGATGTGTCATCTGAGAGTGCACTATGTACTATGTATCACGTTTTTATGATGGGCTGTGCGGCTACTGATATGAAACGAAGTGACGAACATCGCCTTCAGACATTCCCAAGAGTACGGTGGCAGTAAAGTATTAATTAAATAATCCGTTTGTTATTAAAGCAGCCGGGTCAGGGCGAACCTCCAATAGTACACATCACAGGGTTTAAATCGGCTGCGGGTCGAGTGGCGCGTGTCGCTGCGTATCGCTGCGCACTGCTGCGTGTTGCTGCGTGTTGCTGCGTGTTGCTGCGTGTTGCTGCGCATCGCAGTTTTCTTACGTAGCGCGGTAAGCGAGCGCGTGGTGATGGCACAAGGCTCGCGGCGCTGCGGCCTGATGCCTGGCCGTTGACCCTGGCATCGGGGCGAGTGCGGCCAATTGCTGCATCTGCTGCAGTTGCTGCATTTGTTGCAATTGTTGCATTTGCTGCAGTTGCAGGTGTTGCAGAGAAGCGCTGTTGTGCATCATTTGCAGCTCAGGCGGCATGTGGTACAGGCCCGCCGTCTGGAAAATTGTTAATTTTAATTAGACTACAGTACAAATATTATCTTTTACTGTTATAATCTGGGACATGCCAGATGGAGATTTTTATTTAAAAAGATGTACCTACGTTATCCAAGATATTGTTTCACTCGTCGGCTCTCATGATTTTTGGTCCCCCGACAAACGTGATCAACCTACTGTCATTTCAGTCTCCTAACTCTTCAGAGATATTTGGATATACTCATATTTCTAAAAGCTTTGGATTTGTTCATTTCGAATATTATATTGAATTCAATTGAGAAAAAAAAAACGCCTTTTTGGAGTTGCTAATTCTGATAAATAGAACAATGATATGGAAGAGTGAAGAACGATAAAAAATGGCTGCAGTGGAATTTTGACTACTGGGCGACCAGTACCAACAATAAATATATGCTTACGTGGTGCGCGTGTCGGTGTGCCGGCAGGGAAGGCCTGGCTCAGTAGGCGGAGGCCTCCTTATAGTCCGAGTTGTCCATGGTGAAGAAGTCCTCCAGCTTCCACTGCAGCGTCTCGAAGGTCGGCCGCTTCAGCGGGTCTTTGTGCCAACACTCGAGCATGATCTCGTAGAGCGCCGCCGGGCAGTTGGCCGGGCACGGCATGCGGTACCCGTGCTCCACTTGGTGCAGCACCTCTGCGTTCGTCATTCCTGATACAAAACGACACGTTACATATGTATATCAGGAGAGTCAGAAATAAATGAGACTGACTACGGTAGAAGTGCAGAAAGCATTAACCCTTTCGCTACGAGCGTCGCCGTGAGGACTTCTGTGTACGAGCGCCGCCTATCGAGACGGCATCCGCATGACGACCTGTGAGTATGAGCGTCGCCTACAGACAACATCCGCGTCACGTCGATCACACTTTACACGCTTGCACATTTTCCTCCCTATCCCATAAAAAAGTATCAAGATTACAAGTTATAAAAGATATGAGAGTAGGTGCGGTGAGCGGTTGAGTTCCAGAGGCCCAACACCCTACCCCCTCTCCTCCCCTTCCACTTCCATAATGACACATTCCTTAAAGGTCGGCAACGCTTCAGCACTGCCTATGGCGCTGCGGATGTCTTAGGGCGGCGTTGATTGCTTTCCATCAGGTGACACGCCTGCTCGTTTGCATTCCTATCCCATAAAAAAAATATTACACGCTGTACCACCACCAAACCAATTTTCTCATTTTCACCCCCAGGTTGACTAGTAGAGAATATCATTATTTAGTCCGTCTGTTGTGTACTTTGTGCAAACAAGTTTAAATAAATAATCTAATATTATCCACCGAAGTCCCTTCATGTTCACTCACCAGGATAAGGTATTCGGCCGTAGGTGACGAGCTCGGTGAGCAGTATGCCGAACGACCACACGTCGGACTTGATGGAGAACTTGCTGTAGTTGGCCGCCTCCGGGGCCGTCCACTTTATCGGGAACCTGGCGCCGACCCGCGCCTCGTATTCATCCTCCTGCAGGTGACGTATAATTCAACATTCATACATATTATTTTACACTTACATATACATTTGTATGTTGTTTTAGGTGTGATCCTCAAAGGTTAGTGGCGGATGATCACCCCAGACTGAGTGAATATATCCAAAGCTGCCTGTTCATGTGTATACGCATCTACAACAATATACCTCGTGAATTAAACAAAATTGAACACAAGATTATTTATTTAAAAAAAGACTATATGAATGAATATATATATATATATATATATATATATATATATATATATATATATATATATATATATATATATATATATATATATATATATATATATATATATAATGCTTTTGATTTGTGGTGTATATATTCTTAATATAAGTTCATTTATTCAAAATGGAAATCCATGATTGGTTCCAGAAGTTTTCTAAATTTGAACAAGTGTTAGCATATGATTATGCTGTGGATTTTTTATCAAATAAATAAATTGTATTATAATTATTTGTTAACCTTAAGTGAGTAAGTTGGGCTGTTGGATTGCCGAATAAATAAAAACATAACTTATATATAACATGGATTGTTCTGGAAAGCGATGCGACATGGACCCCACGTTACCTTGATAAGCCTGGCGAGTCCGAAGTCCGCTATTTTGACAATGTTGGGGTCAGCCACCAGCACGTTCCTGGCGGCGAGGTCACGGTGAATGTAGTTTTGTGACTCGAGGTACGCCATGCCGGCCGCGATCTGAGCCGCCATGTCGATCAGCTGTTGCAGTTTCAGCCCGCGCCCTTTGCCTGTTTGCATCCGAAAATAAAAAAAAAACAACATTATTGATGTGAAACATGTTATCGCCGGGTATCAGAGTGAAATCGTAGACCGAGACGTCGTCTCGATGCAGGCTACTCTGCACTCCACTCCACTCTATATAGGGTCACTTATACGTGGCAGTGAGCATACAGTAGAGACCGAGCCGATGTCAATGTTTCAAATCTACCAAGCTTCTTATGACTCTTCTCTTTTTTATATTATAACTGGATAAGCTTTTGATATGACGTACATTTAGCCCACCATGCAAGAAAACATAACTTGCGTGGTGGACTAAATTGTCTCCGGAACTTAACCGCTCACTAGACGAAGCACGGTAGCTAAGCTCCCACTCTGAGGCCGGTTTTCTACGGGAGTGTGGTACTTCTCCGGGCGAGCCGGCCCGTTCATGCTACAGACAAATAATATGCCATTCTTGACAAAGTGTTCGTCTGCAGCGTAGTTCTACCATTATTATTTTACTTAAAGGAGGCCAAGCGGGCGAACCGTTATCACCTAAAGTCTAGTCAACAAGGATCATCCCTGACGCCAGATACCTACACCTAGGGCTTACAATACCGGGATTCCATAGCAGCATATAGATTCGTGACACGGAATTACATATTGAAATAAACATTAGCTTAGTAGGATAAACTAAAATAAATTCAGACACAGACACATGTAAAAAAACTCTTGTTGGTTATTATAATTTAATAAAGTTTTTGGTTTAAATTTTAAATTTGCATAGTCTATATTAACCGTATAGCAAGAAAATACATATATGTAACTTTCTATAAATGTGTCACAGAAGAGAACCGTCTGCCGTAGTACAGGGTTCGCCCTAGTTCGGCAGACGGGGAAACAAAAATTGTAAACTTATCAATGAACAATAAATATATTATTGTTATTGTTATTCCGGGATCCCGAATACCGGAATCCCGGACGATTTTTGTCCGTTATTAAAAACCGGTATTTATGTAAAAAATACCGGTATTTTGGTATTACATTAGTTGATATTGAATTTAAGCACAATATAAATCTAATTAAAATATATTTTTTTTTGAAGATAAACAAACAATTTCATTGTATTAAAATCTATATCTAGCATATTTATTATATGTAAAATGTAACATAAAATATAATATGTACTTATTTTTACTTGCACGTTTTTTTGTATCTATCTACTCCTACTCTCTATGTAATAAAATAAATAATATCTACTCATCTCAGAACAATATTTATTGTATTTCATATATTATTTGTTAACAAGCCAATATAACAACTGAGATAATTAAAAATATAACTAGTAATTTTTTTATCAATAATACCGGTTTTAATACCGGTATCGCGATATTTCCAATTTTAAATATCAAATACCGGTATTCAGATTTGAGTTCGCTATTGTAAGCCCTACGTGCACCCTACTCACAGAGTATAAAAGCCCGTGTTCTTTCGTCCACTCCGCACATACAATTATAAGATTTGTTTCCGTCAACGAATACGATCGTAACTGGAGAATCATTGGTATAATTATCTCGCGGTTTTCCTGGAAAAATCTCAATATCAAACGTATCAGGTGTTGTTCTGTTTGCTGTATTTATTTATATAAATAGAACGCCGCCTATCTGTTACAATTGTTATGAAATATTGCACACGGTCCGCACGTGGAAAGATCTTCGGCTACACGTATCCAGTTTCTACCGGCCGCACTGCAAAGATCGTCGCTCCGTTTAGCTGGCATATACATACATACATATCGTCACGCCTGTCTCCCGTAGGGGTAGGCGGAGACCACAGATCACCATCTGCTACGATCTCGGCATAATTCCCTTGCTTCCTCCACACTCGTTATTCTCCTCAGTTACCTTCCGATTAAGGGTACTCTTGACCTTGCCTTTCTTAAAAACTTCAAAAATTTGGTCAAGGTATATTTTCCGTGGTCATCCCCTACCGACTCTTCCATCCACATTCGCAACGTAAATTTCTTTTGCCAGTCATGTCTCATCCGTCCTTTCTATATATCTGAACCATGTAGGCATTCCTTTTTTAACTTTTGTCACAACACCTTCTTTTACTCCACATCGCTCTCTTATCTCTTCATTTCTTATTCTATCGTTCAAACTTACACCACACATACATCCAAACGGCACGACTGGCGGTTCATCAGCGGGTGCTTGTTCTGACCCTAATATACGGTAGGGAAAGTTGGATTTGGCAGAAGAATCATGAAAGCAGACCGAATGCGGTGGAAATGAGATCATTAAGAATTATCAAAATAAATAAAAAAGGCGTTTATTACATTCACGTATATAACAAGTATACACGCACATTCATTTTTTTGTGTGATAGGGCGGCAAACGCGGAAGCGGGTCGATGCTTGTAGTCGGCCAACAGCGCCATCAACGCGATCTATTCCTCCGCATATAAGGGCTTTGATTGTCGATTTAGTAGTACAAAGCAGAATAAATAGATGGCGTTGTTACACATAGTAAAAAAAATTGTTTTTATGATTTGATATCTTTTCCCACAAATGGAAAACGAAGAAAGAAAAGCATAAAAAGAATCACAAAGAGTTACACCAAGCATACTTCTTAATGCTCTCATTTCCACCGCATTCAGTTTGCTTTCATAACTCTTCTGCCAAACCCAACTTTCACTACCCTATGTTAGAGTCTGAACCATATAATATTATATATTCCTTGTAGCCATTGTTGATGAACGAGTGTTCGATAGCATAATTAGATTTTGAATTTAGAACTCCTCTACAACCGTTGAGCGGAGGAGCGCGCAGGGGAGAGCCGCGACAGCTTGATCATTCTCGCTCGGGGAAGTACCTCACTCCCGTAAAAGACCGGCATCTGAGTGGTAGCTTAGCTACCGCGCATCGTGCGGTGAGCGGTTACAATAATAACCATAATGACAAATTCCTTAAAGGCCGACAACGTTTCTGTATTGCCTATGGCACTGAGGATGTTTGTGGGCGGCGTTGATTGCTTTCCATCGGGTGATACGCCTGCTCGTTTGCCTTCCTATCCCATAAAAAAAAACTAAAAAAGTAGTAACTGAGTCAATTAGGTCGTCATGTATAATATGACAACCAAATTGACAACGACTCAGCTACGAAACAAAAACACAAAAATAAACTTTAAAATTATTAGATATAATAAGTTTATAATGAATTACCTTGCAGGTACTCCAATAGAGAGCCATTCTTCATCAGCTCGGTGATGATATAAATTGGTTCCTCCAGTGTGCACACGGCGTACAGCTGTATCAACTTGTTGTGTCGGAGTTTCTTCATGATCTGCGCTTCAGCGAGGAAGTCCTTGGGGTCCATGGTGCCCGGTTTGAGGGTCTTGATGGCCACGGGTGTGGTGTTGTTCCACAGACCCTCCCAGACCTCACCGAACTGGCCGTGTCCCAGCTTCCTGGCGAACTTCAGCGAGGAGCGATCGATCTCCCATTGATCGCGTGTTCTGTGCGATAAACCTTCCGTCACTGGCTTTTCAACCTGAAATAAGAAGAATATTTTAATTAACATTTATTAAAACATATGATGTTAAACTATTTGGCGCAGGTTCATTTTCTCGCATCGCAATAACTATAAATAAACACCTGTAAGGTGGTAGAGCCACGCTGCAGACGAATACTTTGTCAAGAATGGCATATTATTTGTCATGTAGCATGAATGGGCCGGCTCGCCCGAGGAAGTACCACACTCCCGCAGAATACCGGCGTCTGAGTGGTAGCTTAGCTACCGCGCTTCGTCCGGTGAGCGGTTGAATTCCGGAGACCCAACCACCCTCCTCCCTCCCATAATACTTTCCTTAAAGGCCGGCAATGCTTCTACACTGCCTATGGTACTGCGGATGTCTATGGGTGGCATTGATTGTTTTCCATCAGGTGACACGCCTGCTCATTTGCCTTCATAGCACATAAAAAAGCTATTCATATATACATTTATCCATATATATATATATATATATATATATACATATATATTAGGTGTACAAATAAGTTTCCGCAGTTTTTTATAAAAAATTAGGAATTTATTGTAAAGGAAAAGTACATTACGTTTTATTCAAAGTATTTTACATCATTTGCCACTACTTTTCCCCATCTTTCTGGCAACATTCGGATACCCCGTCGAAAAAACTCTTCATCTTTTGACGCTATCCACAAATCTACCCAATTTTTGGTGTCTTCATATGATGTGAAGCGCTGCTCAGACAGACCATGTGCCATCGACCGGAACAGGTGATAATCAGAAGGGGCTAAGTCTGGTGAATACGGCGGGTGGGGTAAAACTTCCCAGTTGAGTGTTTCCAAGTATGTTTTTACCGGCGCCGCAACATGTGGACGAGCATTATCGTGTAAAAGAATAATTTTGTCGTGTCTGGAGTAGTAATGGGCGCGTTTTTCCTTAAGTGCCCGACTCAATCTCATCAATTGTGTTCGGTAGAGAGCTCCAGTAATGGTTTCGCTTGGTTTCAGCAATTCATAATACACGACACCAAGCTGATCCCACCAAATACACAGCATGAGTTTTTTTCCATGAATATTCGGCTTAGCTGTCGATGTTGATGGTTCGCCGGGCTTAACCCATGACTTTCTCTTCTTTGGATTATCGTAGTGAATCCATTTTTCGTCACCAGTGACTATACGATGCAAAAAACTCTTTTTTTATTCCTGGCAAGCAGCATTTCACTCATGCATAATCGGCGTTCAACGTCTCTCGGCTTTAGTTCATATGGAACCCAATTTCCTTGTTTTTGAATCATTCCTAACGATTTTAAACGATGTGAAATTGCTTGTTGAGTCACTTGTAGAGTAAGTGCAAGTTCTTTTTGCGTTTGGGACGAATCTTCCTCCAATAGTACTTCTAATTCCATGTCTTCGTACACTTTCGGCCTTCCACTGCGTTCTTTGTCTTTAACGTCAAACTCACCGTTCTTAAACTTTTGAAACCATTCCTGACAACTTCTCTCACTTAAAGCAGCTTCACCATATGCTTCTAGAAGCAATCGATGCGCCTCAGCTGCAGATTTTTTCACATTAAAGAAGTAAATCAAAAGTTCCCGCAAATGATGCTTATTCGGAATAAAACTTGACATTTTTGCACGAAAAAAATTACGTGATGCTGATACGGAATCACTAGTACTTTAAGGTTATGGTGTTGCCAGATGACTAAACTTGGGATATTACGTTTTACATCTGACAATTTCTCCATAACCTTCTGGTGGGGCCATCTTTTGACAAACCGCGGAAACTTATTTGTACACCTAATATATATATATATATATATATATATATATATAAATTAAGAGTAACAAAACAGAAGCTAGTCAGATATCGGTTACTTTTTAATGCTAATTACAATATAATTAATTATTCATTTTTTTTTGTTATCGTATAAGCCTATATATGTGTATGTATGTATGTATGTATATTCGTTTATGTATTAAATTTTAATACATATGTATATTACACAAAAAGTGAATAATTTCTATCATCCATATCAACATATTGTGTCACCAGCCCATATCAAATATATGTATCTACTTCAACACTGTGTCCATTCAACTTATATAACATTATTACTGGAAATAAATCACGAACGATCTGATCTATTGTCTAACAACCGCTTACGTCATCTGTTCTCGACAGATTATTTTTCTATGGGATAGGAAGGCAAAGAAGCAGGCGTGGAGATGGAAAGAAATCAACGCCACTCATAGACATCCGGTATGCCATAGCGTTGCCGGTATTTGAGAAATGAGTAGGCTTTTTTTTGTAGATTCTAATGTCGAATCGGTTCAGAAACACTGCTGGAGTTAGCTGGTGCCATAGGGTAGTGGTGTGTGGAAAGAAGTTTCGGGATAAAGGCACTGCACTTAATCGTCCTACATACGTGGTAGGGATGAAAATTTTTTTTGCAGCCAGTTATACGGTAGTGGAATTCAGCGGCCGGAATTATGCATGCATTATGCATGCTTTGTTGTTTTATTATGTCGACAATGTTACATTTGTCGTCATCTTTGATTGTGGTGAGATCAAAATTATATTACACATTTTTTTTTTTAATTTAAAATAAATTTTAAAAAAAATATTGAAAAAACATCCAGTTCCGTCAATCTAATAGAGATATATATTTCCTCTTCATGTGCCGTTTACGCAAAACTAGAGCACTCCGCGCTGACGTAGTCACAACTTGTGCAGAATGCACCTGATACACCGATAAGCGAATACCTTGGGACGACGGCTCGCGAAATAGTCACGTACCGGCGAATTGGCATGTCCAACATAACGAGCCACAATGCGGCCAGCGTCAGCGATAAATGCATCGTTTGTTATGTAAATTACACCTCGCGTGCGTCTGTCACAGTTGCACATACATATGTACGTACATACATACATTGTATATATGGACGCGGTTAAGTAGGTGAATTGGTTGGGAAGCTGAATATATATATATATATATATATATATGTTATTGCGGGGTATAGGAGTAAAATCGTAGACCGTGACGTCATCTCTATTCAGGCTACACTCCCCTGCTGCGACTCGACTGTGCACGAGTCATAATTAATGTTTAACATCTGTCAAGCGTCCTACAATGCTTCAAGTATTATCTACTTTACAAGTTTATATATATATATATATATATATATATATATATATATATATATATATATATATATATATATATATATATATATATATATATATATATATATATATATATATATATATATATATATATATATATATATATATATATATATATATATATATATATACATATATATATAGAAAATTGAACAATATATATATATATAACTATACTCCTTTGCAAAAAAACAAACCATTAACCCCATTGACCACGTCTGGGACCTGTAAAAAGGCGAGTACAATCTATCCAACCACCTCCACAAAACACCAGGGAGCTTAAACGTGTGATCTCGGCTGAGCAAGAACAGACAACACATTGCACAGGACACAATCAAGGGCCTGATGGAAAGCATGCCAAGACGATTACATTACAGTAATTACTGCAATTAAAATTGAATACCGAGTATGGACTCCCATTGTCCATACTCGGTATTCAATTTTAAAAAAGTCACAAACTAAAAAAGGGATTATTTTAAAAACAAACAAAAGGTTCGAATTTGGAATTAACTTTTTTCACACCCAAACTCTTTATTTAGTGCCAGTGACATAGTTTGGATATTAAAACCCCTTTAGAACTAATAAAAATAATATAGAAAAATCAAAACCACCCATTTTTTTGCTAAGGAGTGTATATATACATATATAGGGAGAGTGTGAACTAATAATAGGAATTGAAAAAAGGCATTAATTCGTGTTACATAGTTTGAAATCTGTTTCAAAATTCGCATACTATGCAATAAAAAAAGTGAAGTATCGTGTGGACGTATAGTCAGTCACCAGAGCCGCACGTGCCCGAGATTTACGGCCGTACGTCACGTTACGCCATACATTAGCATAATTAACTGTTAACATTATCGCGAGGTGATCTCCACCGCTCGAGTTATGCCCCCGGCTTTGAAATCCAATATATTTACGTAAAGAACGAAATTATAGCTCTACACGTGGTGTAATGATTAGGACAGGGGTGGCCAACCAGTCGATCGTGGTGCGAAAAAGAAAAATATAATTATTATACAGCTATATATAAGCCCTCCTATAACGCGATTTCATGTCCCTCGTATAACACGTATTTTTCCTCGTATAACGCGTGGATTTCCCAAATCATATATTTGTATATACTGTGAAAAATTTATAATGATTCGACAGTCCGTAACCAACTTTGTTTGCACATCTTGTTTTTATAAAATTTAATTATTCTATTTAGTTTTTGTTCCCAATTTTTGAGTTTTAGCAACATTGATTATACGCGTTTTCCTATAAAGCAGAACCGATCTACTGCATTATAGGAGGGTTTACTGTATTCTAGTGCTAACAGGAGGATACTCTCCTCGTTGAGAATTCACTGCGGCGTGATCGGAGGATACCCTATTCGGCGACGTTCCGCGGCGGACTGTCATCGACTGTGAGCCTGCCTCTTCTTTTATTCTGTTAAATACTGCTATCCGTACTAATATACCAGGAAGTGAAGACCAAATGGCTGTGGTCGCAGTTTGTTAGGAATCTGGTTAGCCCGTCATTCGCATTGGACAAGCGTGTTCCATACCCAAAGAGGTCGAAAAGTATGAATCGGATCTGTTACTATGTGTAATAGCACCATTTATTTCTTCCACTTTGTACATATAAGGATACATTTTTTATGGGATAGCAGGGCAAACGAGCAAGCGTGCCGCCTGATGGAAAGCAATCAATGCCGCCCGTAGACAACCGCGACACCACAGGAGTCACAGAAAGGTTGCCGGCCTTTTAGGTATGTATAGGTATACTTGTTTTTTGAAGGTGCCAATGTGGTATCGGTTCGGAAAGACCGCCGAAGGTAGCTAGCTGATCCACAGAGTGGTGGTGCGTGGAAAGAAGTTTCGAAAAAAGCGCACCGTGGTAGATCGCCACTAATTCAGATGGTGGGGATGAAACTTTACGACAAGTTGTAGTTGTTCTTTGTGTTCAACATGGCGTTGATTGTTGCCTCTCAATGCTTCCATGCATCCCAATAATGAACATTGTATTTGCGTAAAATCATCCCCTTTCGAAATTAAATGTTAATTAATGTGCACGACTTTTCATTTCTCTCTCCGCCCAATGTCAACCGCATTTACGAAGAGACAATTTAAAGTCAAAGTATAGTATAAGCTGTTTTAGGCGAATTTACTACGATAGTATAATCTACTATTATTTAAGTTTTTTCATAATCATAACCGATAAAGAAGAATGCAGAAGAGAACGCTTTCTGCGTTCTCTTCCAACTTCTCCTTCGCCGATGGTAAGACAGACAATGGACGTGCACAAATCACAATCAGGAATCCAAAAAGTAAATTGTCTCTCAAACAAATGTTCGGTTTCCGTAAGGGTTTCAACCCAGAACCCTCGGCTCAACAGTTAGGTAAACATCTAAACATCTCTGCTCTCGGATGCCGTTATCATGATAACGAGCAAAACGTAATCGAGCACGTCACGCGATAACGATACAGTAATCGATAAGGGAACGCATTCTATCTCGAAGATTGTCGATATCACAACGTATGGTTAGGCCGCCGATGATGATAAGACTCGGACACGTAGGGTGCAGCGGGGCGGTAGGGGGGCGGGGGATAGTTGTACGTACAAGAGCGACTGTTTTTTTTAACTGATGGAAAGCAATCAACACCGCCCATAGATAGAAGCGTTGCACCGGCCTTTAAGACTAGTGGTAGAACCACGCTCCAGACTATTTGTCTGTAGTAGTAAGAATGGCATAACATTTGTCTTTAGCATAAATGGGCCGGTTGGCCCGGTGAAATACCACACTCCCGCAGAAAACCGGCGTCTAAGTGGTATTTTAGCTACCAAGAAAAAAAAGGTCGTTTACATCAATACTCGAATGGAGGATACGAATTCACGACATCGGATCGTAAGCCTTACCAATTGAGCTAATTTTTTAGTCATTGTAACTTATCACTAGTTACATACGTATAGATTCTGTACATACATTGACATCCCAAGGCTCACAAACATTTGACTTTACATTCTGACCTAGTTACTTATGACTTTGGATATGTACAATATTTTTGACAGCGAGTAAAGAACGCAATAATGTTCCAAAACTTGTTTCAATAGATATTTATTAAAAACAACGAACCCTGTTATGTAAAAATTGGCGTACGAGAATATCACTTAATGGAAACAAAGACGTCTATAGGTAGTTAATACTAAAACCTTAGTATTAACTACCCATAGATGTTCTACAACGTAAGGACTCTGGAAGTACGTTCTACCTTAGGGGAAGGATTGAACAATGGAGCCGTAAAGATTTTCTTGCCGATTCAACTACGAACACATGCAAGATAATATACAGAATGTCGAGTGGCAGACTTAGATGAAGGTAGTTGGTTCCATAGCGCGATGGTGCGCGAAATGAAGTTTCGGAACGCACGCTCGCACGTCAACTCCCTCCCGCATATCTTGCGGTAAGGGAGCGGCTGAAAATCAGCGCTACAGGGCAACCCCTTCCCCTGTAGCGCTGATTTTCATAAATTAGCTGGTTTTTAAAAGCTGAGCCACTTCCTTTGCCTGGGATAGTATTGTATATAAATATCTTAGACTATAAGACTTTATTTACTATTAAGTATAATTTAATTAAACTTACTAAAATAAGGCTATTATTTTATCTTATTCAGGCAAATAAAATATTTTTATTTATTTAAAAAATGCACCGTACCGTACATTTACTGCCATCTGGATGAATGGCGATCCATTGATCGCCATTCATCCAGATGGTAGGGATGAAACTTTTTTTGTATACAACGTTTGTCTGAATCCGACAGTCGTTTGTTCGGTTTTTATGAGGAAAACCTCCAAATTTCTAGAGTACCCAGCATTGAGCCACCACGTATGTATAAAGCGTATATATCTGTCCCGATGTGGGAGTAAGCGCGACCATTGACTTAAAATGCGGTATATTCGCCACTCAACCCGTTAAATCTAAATAAATATTACGGGGACGTTAAAGCAGAATCCTTAGCCATAAAGGCAGGTAGGTAACCCAATAACTGAGCCTAAAGGCATACATATGTATATCGACGATGGAAAATGCATTAGCTGTAAGTAGAAAATGACGTAAAACCAAAAGGTTTTATACACCATTTGGATCGTAAAAAAAACTGCGTTGTATGGTCTCGATCGTTATTTAAAAGGATTAAAAAAAATTAAAAAACGACCGAGATTATTCGACGCAGTTTTCTTTTTATTCAAATGATGCATAAAACCAAAATATGTCGTTTTCTACATATTCATTATTAAAAAAGTTCTAAGAAGGTTCATAAATAATTCGAATTTAATTAAATCTTATATACATATCTAGATAAGCGTTACTCACAGAGTCGTCACTCCATCCGAATCCACTGGTGGTACAATCGGTCAATAATTCGTCCGATTCAAACGCGTCCCCGAAAACACGGTCCGGACGACGAAACGGCGTCATTCGGATCCATCCACGACACCAACACTCACACGCACCCCGACTCTGGCCGAGCACGTAGAGTACGTAACACTACACTGGTCGCTTACACGAGACTCTCTCACGTACCCGGTTATTCCTCACCCCCTAGACTTTAGGGGACTTACTTTGGTCCAAATCTCCCCTACACATCTAACGAAGCTACGTTACATGACGTAATTAAAATTGGCACACATGTGTGCGTGTATACTTCTGAGACGGCGTCGAGCCGATTGAATCTGCGATTTACCCAGAATCCCAACTATATTTTTCAGTTCCCAAATATATTTTTAACAGCTTTATGGAATATTGGGCCCGCGAACTCCAAATCCGCGGGTCCAATATTACCAGCATTAACATCTTTGAATCAAATCAAGAATTACCTAAGTAATTAGAAATAAAAGACTATAGATATCTGACTAGTTGTCTCATATCTAAACCTTAACATATAAACATTATAACACTATATCTATAAATAAATATAAAAATCCATTGCTGTTCGTTAGTTCGCTAAAACTCGATAACAGCTGGACTGATTGAGCTTGTTTTGGTTTTGAATTAGTTATGGAAGTCCAGGAAAGGTTTAAAAGGTGAGTAAATATGATAAAAATATTAGGGATATATTCCGAGGATTCTGCGGCGGTACGAAGTTTGCCGGGTCAGCTAGTCTATAAATAAATAAATGGATGTGTATAGCATATACATACGTCATATTGTACTATAGCAGCAAATACGTTTTCTGCCGTCGGTATGTGAACAACATGGCAACAACAGTTTACGTAAATGACAAATTATATGCAAATCGGCATTAAAACGACGCCGGTCGGAGACAGTAGCGACGCGCGCGGCATACCACCACCGCGGCCGCGGCGGCTCATGTAATCGATCTGTCTCGCGCTGGATCTTGCACAAAGTGGCTGTTATACAATAATGTGGTGGTGGTCAACTGAGATGTCATTGTGCCGGTTTTAAGTTGTTCCGCGACGCGTGTACCATTTGTGGTACACGTTAAGCTTACTCTTCTAGCCACGTCATAAATGGAACTACTGTAAACGAGAGCTAATTACAGGCAGTCCTCGACTTACGTCGTTTCAAGTTTTTTTTGAGTCGTTTAAGTCGTTTGATCATTTAAGTCGTTTTAATTTTGAGTCCGTGTGGATCCTAACCCTTAAGTTAAGCGATTTACGTCGCGTATTTCGAGAACCTAACATGCAGTAAGTACGAGGATTGCCTGTACTTACCGATCGATGACATAAATATTGTGTTATATTATATCTTTAGTCAAAACAGCGTATGGCATGAAAGACAAGTCGGGCAAAATCGACTCGGCACAGAACGTGTTCAGATGTGGACAATTTTATAGCCTATACATAGCTCAGTGGCGGGGCCCCTGCTCGTGAAGTCAATGGTCGCGGTTTCGATCCCCGCATCGCAACAAATATATTGAATAGATTACAAATATTCATTCCGAGTCTGGTAACCCCGCCAATCCGCATTGGACAATTGGAGAGGCCCGTGCTCAGCAGTGGGACATATATGGGCTGTTAAAATGTAATATGGAAAAGAAATAAAAAAATATATATTTTCATAAATTTACAGTCGCTTTAACATTCTTCTAAAGAAACGATAAAATAATCATTTTCAAATCGAAATCGAAATATATAGGCTATAAAACCCCCTAAACATTGTGTCCAAACCCAACAACGGCAACGAACGATAAGGTTGAAAAGCCTGAGGGCCCCGGAGTCATCGCCTCGATTTTGGATACACACGGACGGGTATTGTTTCGTGGAAGCTGAATCGAGGCGGTCGTCACGCGTGGACGCGTAACGAATTTTTAATCTCTCCACGCGTGCACACAATGCTGGGAATAATAACCCGTCACATATAACCCCCCCCCTCCGACAGCGGCTGGTTTGCATCCGGCCACATGACGGGCCCGGAGATCAAACAGCATTCTACATACATACATTCACATGATCACGCCTGTTTCCCGTAGATATAGACAGAGATCACAGATCTGCTACGATGCCGGCACACTTTCTTTGCTTCATCCACACTCGTCACTGTCTTCATACAAGCTCGCCGATTAGGGGTAATTTGACCTGACCTTTCTTAAGAACTTCGGCAGTTTGGTCAAGGTATGTTCTTCCATCCACATCTATCTTGAATTTATCATTGGAACCTTTATAAAACAAGCCAACTCACATCTCAAAGGCCGGCAACGTATTTTTGATGCCTTCTGTGAAGTGCCAGAGATCGATTATTGATTTAAAACACTTATAAATAAAAAAGAGAAGCGTCATACATTTGGTAGATGTGAAACATCGACGACGGCTCGGTCTCTACCGTATGCTCACGGCCATTGTAAGTGACCCTGTATAGAGTCAAGTGGAAGGGAGCGTAGCCTGAATCGAGACGACGTTTCGGTCTTCGATTTCACTCTCATACACCGCGACAGGAAGTTTCACATCAACATTAAATTCAACCACCATCTCTTCTCGTAGGTGTTGTATACAAGTACAGCATGTATCAACGAACCGCCAATCTCATCTTTAAAACAGCCGATTTGCTTGTTTGCGTAGCTTGTCTTTATCAAATATATTATTAAAATCGCACCTTTTGTTTCTTTTTCTGCCATCACAATGTATATAATGTAGGCATATTTATATACATATGTACGTAGGTTAATGATTGTCGATTTGAACACTGTAATGAGCGGTTATTGTTGCATTAGCACGCACAATTACATTCGATTCTTCCTAACGAACCTTTTGTTACAACAATAGTGTTTATTTGATATGACGCTATTAAATAGGGTTGCCACTTACGTATGTTATTATACCGTTCGCTTCCCTGATCTGATGTGTGTCACGTGATTTAATTTGTGAAGTCATTGTCAACGGACGCTGTTCTGTTTAGGGTCTGTTTGGTTTTAAATCCCTTAGCCAACATTTTTGTATTATCTTCAGACTTAGAATAAGAGCTTTATCGAATACTAGGCAAGTAAAATATATTTGAAAATCTGCGCTAATCGTAGATTCCATCGGTTCGACGCCGTGTCGGACTTATACAAGCAACATATGAGGGGGGTTAATGTCTACAGCTAGATCTTTCTGGAGGACTTTGTCCTACCCTATGGTCATCTTGAACGAGCTACTTATGCTTGGCCTTGTCTGATGTTAAAAGTTCATCAAAGCACAGATGACCTAGACGCACCGAACGCAGTTGAGGTTGGCTTTACTTAAGCGTTGCGCCTTATGGTATCCTCATTTAAAAAAAGCATATCGAACAATTGAAATAAAATTCTCTTAGAATTCGAGTTCCTCATATAAAAAAAAAACATGTAATACGGGGACATCCACACCCACAGGCGTTTGGGATCGAGCCTCGGAGATGAACGCCGCTGCTCGCGCAACAACTCAAAGGGGCGACGACCACCCGTTCCTAGATGCCGCTGTTCCCAGCGGCTTTTGGGCGTCCTTTAACGACTTCGTGTCGGCGAGATGTGGCTGAACTTATTCCTACGCTGGGGCCGTCGCTGGCTCTCCCTTTTCACGGGAGCCAAGCGGCGACAGGAGAATTTCGCGTGGGAGCGGACGTCTCTCAGGAAAAAAAATCAGTCATGACACTGTGATGACCTTTATTCATTTATTGTTATGTACATCTGGGCCATATTAACAATTTAGATATTAAATTTCTTTAGAAATCATTTAAAATCAATGATCATAGAATAGTGGACGCTGATTTAAATATAATACAATCTGCTTTATCCGTCCATGGTTAGATGGGCAAATAGAAGCGTGCAAAGTATCTCGTGATTACAATAAGTAAGCCAAGGAAAAGGCTATTTTCCTTGATTACTGATACTAGAATAGATCATGGAAATTGTTGTTTATAATTAGTCTATTATTTCAGCATTAGCGCAATAGACATTTTAATTGTTGATCTTTTTTATGTAAAAAAACCTTCCTTAAAATATTTTACAGTCTGTATGGAATAGGAGGAAAATAAGACTGAGAAAAGGCCTCCGGAACGCAACCGCTCACCAGACCTAGCGCGGTAGCTAAGCTGCCACTCAGACGCCGGTTTTCTGCGCGAGTGTGGTCCTTCCCCGGGCGAGCCGGCCCATTCAAGGTACAGACAAATAATATACCATTCCTGACAAAGTATTCGACTGCAGCGTGGCTCTACCACTCTGAAAAGTTGAAGGTGTTAACACTTAGCGCGACCGTGCGCGCCATAGTGAACTGTACGATTTCCACCGGGCTCGCGAGAGTCAAACTTCGCTGTCCACCTCGCATTTTTCGCAATGCGTATGATACTATTTGAATAAAAAAAGTCTGAAAACTATTAAAATAAACAACTTTTCAAGACAATGGGCTAGACACGTTTGTCGGAGAACCAACAATCGTTGGAGTAGACGAGTGCTGGAGTGGAGACCGCGACTCGGCAAATGGAGCGACGATCTGCGCAAGGCGGCTGGCAGAAACTGGATGCGTGTAGCGTAAGATCGGGCTAGGTGGCGCGCCTTGGGTGAGGCTTATGTCGGGCTGATATTAATATTGCAACGACTGTGTTTGCCCGCTTAGACCTGCACTAACTTATTTCACAACGGGGAGATCTCCCCGTTTGATCATGCACCGACTTATTTGATAACGAGGAGATGTCCCCGCTCGGTCGGCTAAGTGTTAATTGTGTGTAATATTCGTTTCGAAAAGGTAGAGGAGGTAGCTGTACTATAGTGATAATGCGTGAATAGAAGTTCAGAATGAAAAGAATATAGGTGTTTAAAAGTAAATATTTGTTAGCGAGTAAGCATCGAAACAACAACAATGTGCCTTAAAACCTGAATCAATAGCAAAACTCTTTTATTGTCATTATAATCGAATGTCGTTGACCACTTAAAGGCACACGTGCGGTCAATACCCGATGTACACACAACTGCAAAATTAGAATAACTTGCATCCGCTGTCGGAACTTTCGATTTCAAAGTTTAATGAATATTTTTATTTTTACAGTAATGGAAAAATTTACAGTTAACATAAAAAATATTATTAATGAAGTCAGGCGTTACTTTGCGGAAATCCAGCTCTATGTGGACAGTCAAAAGTATTACTTAGCTAAGATCCGCGACAAGCAAAACAATAACAGAAAATTAATAATGTGTGGTTTTCTGCTGGATGAAGTGGATTTATTTGGAACTTAAACAAAAATTTTACCGAAAATCGACCATCAATTCTCCACCCACCAACCACTATACACAACACCAAACACACACTAACACTTTTCCACCTTGTAAACGACACGTGTTTCGCCCCAATACGAGGCATCTTTAAGTATAGTAGACTCTACGGAAGACACTTTTCGGTTGCCTTAAAGTAAAACTTTTGACTGTCCACATAAAAAATATTTAGTAAAGAATATTAAAATGAGACTAATTAGAATTAATTGACGAGCTTGCATGAGGAGAGTCATGAGTGGTGAGGAAGCAAGGAGAGTATATCGAGATCGTAGCAGATGGGCATCTGTGGACTCTGCCTACCGCTACGAGGAACACGCCCGACTATGTGTATGTGCATCAATAATGCAAAACGACTCTCGTCGTGTATCTCTTTAGGTAACTCTCGGTCACCTCGCTCCGTGGAGGTAATCCGAGATGAGCTCGAATGACATAAGGCATGTTCGTCTTTTTATGCTTATAACCTCGATATGTCGTGTCAGCCGCGGTCTGATTCCGTGGAAGGACGGCGAGAGTGAGATGAATTATGGATTTAGTGAAGAATGCATCGATGTATTTTCGCACTCTATCTGCATATGCATTGTCTGCTATTAGGGCTGTCGACTTATCCAATGACTGCAGATTTGGTGATTATTCTTTTGATTAATGAAGTCAGACGTTACTTTGCGGAAATCCATTATTATTTCATCATCAGGTGACCCGCTTCCTCGTTTTCCTGCTTTGCTATAAAAAAAAAACCTTTTTGTTTTTGTTTGCATTTCGCGGGTCTTAGCAAAGTAAAATTCTGACTGTCCATCATAATATGCGTGGCATGTCAGACGCTGCACATCGCAGTAATCGCTAGTAAGGATGCCCAGGTATCTGTGGCCGGCGTTGGTTGCTTTCCATCAGGTGACACGCCTGCTCGTTTGTCTTACTATCCCATAAAAAAATAAACTGATTCAAGTCGTTTTTCTAAGTCTCTCGTAAAAATTAACATTTTAAAATCAATATTTACTATCACACTAATCTAAAAAAAAACTATCATTTTTGTTGAAGGGCATATAAATCACAAACAAGCCTCAGTCTGTAAGTAACAGCAGTAAATCTGTACGTCAATATGCGGCTGATGAAGAAGATATAAAAGCTAGAAGGCTAACTCTAATCGAATCCAATCCATTGCGAGCAATAATTATTTATATCAGATAAGATTGCGGAATTACTATGATGTCAGTCTATTCCACGAACGGCGGCCCTATGCACGAGACCGAAGCGCGACGTCGTGACCTTGGCGGTGGTTGACCGACCGCAAAACTGGATTGCTCTCCGATTTATATAACAGTATTTATACGCGGCGGCGTATAACGATGTGTTATTGCCTCGCTATCGGTCGCTAAGTCGTTAAAATACAACGCGTACTCGGTACAAAGTTTTGTACTCAAATTATATAATAATCTGAGTATTGTAAGGCTTTAATACGAACATACAGTCCCTGGCCAAATTATTAGACGCACTGCAAGATTTCATGTAAAATATTAATTACCGAGTGATATTGTACCGTTTTATTATTTCAAATTGATATGTTTTTATTTTTATATTATCCAATCAATTATCGATTTATTTGACATAAATAAAAGTTTATTTAGTTTTAAAGAAAAGTAAAATAAACCTTTATCCGCTATCAAAGCTTTAATTCTGCGCGGCATGCTATCAATGCAAGAATGTACTGTCTCCTGCATTAAGGGTTGATGATTCGACGCATAAATAATCTTTTCTAGGAGCTGAGTTTTGTTGGTAATCACATCTTTAGCCAATTCTCTTTTCATCAGCTCCTACACAATTTCAATTTGGGTTATATCAGGGCCATTACCCGGACAATCTAGTATATTTAAACTACAATAATATTGTAGTTTAGTTTACTACCATTATTGCATAAAAACTCTTAAAAAACATAAAATTACTAAAAAAATACAGTGTGACTAATAATTTGGCCAGGAACTGTATATGCGTATGTCCCACTGCTGAGCATGAACCTATAAGTTTCTGGAGGAACAGACACTAAACCCATTGGGATTATCCAATGGCGGGGTATTTAGACTCGGAATAAATATCTCTAGACAATTCACATATTGATCACAATGCGAGAATCAACCCGCTATCACTCACTCCAACGATGAGGTCGTCGTTTTCATTCTTTTACGTTCGGGACCGTGAACTCTGACATTTCGTCTTCTCCAAAAGCTCAACCGCTCACCAAACGAAGCGCGGTAGCTAAGCTACCAACCGCTACAGACGCCGTTTTACTGCGGGAGTGTGGAACTTCACCGGGCGAGCCGGCTAATTCATGCTACAGACAAATAATATGCCAATCTTGACAAAGTATTCGTCTGCAGCGTGGCTCTACCACTATAGTATCGTAAATCATAAATATGATTTATGTTTAGACGATTCTGTCTTTCAACTATTGATGAAAATTTTATTAGTCTAATGGAATGTTTAACAGGAATTCCAAATGAAGGCCAGGAGAAACAGCAGCGTTTTGATCATCAATACTCTTACCGAGCGACATCCGATAAACATTTATATACGGACCATCCACAGTAATAACAAAACGTAAATAACTCTATTTGATTCTTACAACATATTACAATATGGACAGTCAAAAAGTTTTACTTAGCTAAGATCCGCGACAAGCAAAACAATAACAGAAAATTAACAATGTGTGTTTTTCTGTTGGGTTAAGTGGATTTATTTTGAACTTAAACCAAAAACTTACCGAAAATCGGCCATCAATTCTCCACCCACCAACCACTATACACAACACCAAACACACATTATCACTTTTCCATCTTGTAATCGATATTACAATATTACCTTAATTAAAAGAAGTTAGGATTTAAGTTAAGTGCTATCTTAAGACGGCCTCTTAAACCAGGCGAGGCCGGTATGGAAAAAAACCCTTCCAAAGCGATAAATGAGTGTCGCAACCACGACATGCAAGTGAAACACAAAAGCAGTCGAACAGGAAATGTAATATTGTATTGCACAAGATCCACTTGAATGATAAATACGATCGCCAAATACCAATTAACGTTAATACCGGGGATTCGGCTCGGGTATCGAGAGTCGATCCGACTCGTCCAGGAAAACAGCGCTCCTTCGTCGAATATAAGGGAGCGAACACATTAACAGATTTAGCGTGAAGCAAACGGTAACAACATCAGCCCGCTAGTACATTTACATAATCATAATTTTTTTTTTTTTAATGATTATTATTAGCATAACTTATACAATGGATAAATTCAAATTTGTTAAAAAAATAAAGAATTTACTATGTGAAATAAAAACTTCATCGCCATTACTATAAAATGCTTTATTTCAATTTCAATTTATTTCATTCCATAGGGTATATTTTTTTTAACAGCCCATATATATCCCACTGTTGAGCACGGGCCTCTCTATTTCTGGAGGAACGGACGCTAATTATATATAAAGTCTTCATTATCATTATATCATTATGGATTCTATAAGGCACCATAATAAGAGAAGAGGAGTCATTAATTAATGAAATATTTGAATATTATAATTTTGGGATAAATGGTAATTATAATACGTTATTATTTTATTTTTATAATTATTTATTATATTGTGACCATTCGTTAGTAAGGCTACTTTTCTAAATTTGCTTAAACTATATACTCGACAATACAACGTTTACATCGTATCACGCGTCGTTGTGAACCTGCCCTAAGGCTCGCACCCGTTCAATGCCTTGTAACGTTTCCCACGACGTCCGCAAAACGATTCAAGTGTCCATCGTAAACAATAAATTTTATGGGCGAATCGATATTGTATCTGCGATACACGCGACCAAATAATACAAAGACTTCGAATAGCTAGAATTGTCACCGTAATTTGCAATAAACTATAGTGCAAACTCTAAACCTAACTAAAATTAATTTTGAAAAGTCTCAAGTAATAATAGGTGATAAGACTATACTGTAAAATTTAAACCTAAATAAAATTGTTTATTTATTGGTGTTCTGTTCTTTGAATATAGTTAGTGTATGTAAGTACAAAAACAATGTATACAAATTCAACAGTGCATTAACAAATGACAAGGGAGGGACTCATCCCTTTGTGGTACCACAAGCATATATATTTAAAACTCTAAGCACGTGATTCCACGTGGGGGAATTACGTGCTTAGAGTTTTAATGGGGGGAGGGAGGACTGAAAAATATTTTGAGGTAATTTATGGATGGCTCTTAATTCAATCGTGGCAAAAATCGATCCATCGAATAAAGGAGATTAGAGTAAAACAAAAAATATAAGAAATTGCCTTCTATGTTTGGAATACATTGAAGGGCACTCAAATAAACATGCATCTTGTTGACAGTTTTGGGATATCCCAAAAAAAGGTGATAATATGGCCAAAAAATAATTTGAATTTTATCGCCATATTTCACAAACGGGGATTAGTGAAGTTGTTATAATAAACCAAAACAACAATAAAGGAAATAAAGTATCCTAATACTGACCTGTACACAGGGCTTGTTGAGGGACACGCAAAGACCGTCCGCATCCTTGCTGTAGTGCTCCACCAGCTCTTGGAGGGTGCGGAAGGTGGTACGTCGCGCGATGAAGAACCCGCCCTCGTCTAGCTGCCTGATGCGGTAGTGCTTCACCGTGTCACCATCACGTACTGTATGCATAAAAAATATATTAATTATATGACCCTTTCTTTTATTACGTGGTGAAATCCCTTACGGATACCCTGCCAGATAGCCTTGAACAGCTGGGTTATGTTAAACACTGACATTGGCTCGTCTCTTTTTTTATGGGATAGTAATAAAGCAACGCGAAAGCAATCAACGACGCTCATAGACATCCACAATGCTCTAGGCATTACAAAAACGTTTTCGGCCTTTTAGAAATGTGTGAGCTTGTTTTGAAAGTTCCAAAAAATCGGTTCGGAAACACAGCTGGAGGATTATCTCCAGCTGTGTTTCATGACGAATCAATTATGATTACACAGGGTAGTTGTGCGCTGGATGGAAGACTCCCGACTATTTTTTTATGGCAAACGAGCAGGCGTATCACCTCATTGTAAGCAATCAAAGCCACCCATAGACATCCACAGCGCCATAAGTAGTACGGAAGCGTTGCCGACCTTTAAGGAAAGAGTCATTATGGGAGTGGGAGTGGAAGGGAGGTGGGTATTGGGCTTTCGGAACTCAACTGCTCACCGTACGAAGCGCAGTACCTATGCTACCAACTCGGATGCCGGTTTTCAGCGGGAACGTAGTACTTCTCCGGGCGAGCCGGCCCATTCATAGTACAAACAAATAATATGCCATTCTCGACAAAGTATTCGTCTGCATCATGGCTCTACCACTAGTTTCTTCTTTACGATTCATATCTACCCCAGAAACTTTCATCAATACCTTCCAAGATACTTTGGGCTTATGCAGTAAACGTCAGTATTTCAGCACCGTAAGAGAGTACAGGTAGGATACACTGGTCGAATAATTTCTTCCAATAAAAGGACGACCGATTGGCTCAGTGGCGGGAGTCAATGATCGCGGGTTCGATTCCCGCATCGGAATAAATATTTATATGGATTTATAAATGTTTATTCCGAGTCTGGTAACCCTCCAATCCGCATTTCCTTTCCTGCCCCTTCCTTTCTTCTCTATCCTTTCCCTTCCTCCCCGCCAATCCACGGTCTGCCGTGCCAATGGATGCATGGCTAAGGGCGAGCCTAGTCGCAAGCGTGCCGATCGTCCCGGGATCGGGCTCCCCGGGTACTATGGTGCCTTACATCAGCATGCAGGGCTCTGCTGGGGCCGACCTCCATCCTCCCTTGCGGCTCGTGGGATTCAGTAAGACGAATTTAATATACCTAATTTGTCGAAAATGACGGCGACGTGGTTCGCCACCCGTCACATCCTTTATTCTCACGAGGGCGAAAAGCGACCAATGACGAGCCGTTTCGCTGCGATGAATGGCAGCGGATGGAGCTCTGTGGTCTCTGCCAACCCCTGCGGGGGATAGGCGTGAATATATATATATATATATATATATATAATAAAAAAAAGAGCTCTGGAAAAGGTAATTTAGTAATAGTGCAGACAGACACTTGAATCTTATTTTTGTGTTAATATAGGGAACAAAAGCGACTACCGCGTGTGGCGAGACATTAATCACGGACACAAACAGAACATTAATGTATCTTATGTGTATATAAGTATAGTATATGTTCAGCATGAACAAACGAACACCTGACAACACGATGACAATTATGGCAAAGAAGACAATGCCAAGGTTGTGTGTCATAGCTATCATTCATGGCTCATGGGTCATGATGCATTCTTAAGCCCAGGATGCAAAGGGCATATAATAATCATCTACATCAAATATTTTCTTTGCTAATCATAGTAATTCCGTAATTATTATATTTCTTGTAGATATTGTAGCAGATGGAAGTCTATCTCTGCCTACCACTAAGGGAAACAGACGTGATCGTATGCATTCAAAATTTTCCTCTTTCTGAGACCAGGGAACTAGATATAATGCGGAATAGCTCAATTGATACTCTCAGCTTAGTTGGAAGTTAGTTTTCTTAAAAATTGGGACAAAAATGAGCCTGCAGCTTGGTTTCTTTTAAGGTTTTAAGAAGTCTCGTTTACACAATATCAGGGAGTGGACTAAGGTAGGTTGCTTCCGAATTGTTTCACCTTGGAAAAGATAGAAACAGTTAAACCTGGGCTAGTCAAAGAGTCACTAAAAGAAGAAAAAGAAACGGTTGCCCCAAACAAACATACATTAAAAACTTATCTAGTGGAATACATCCGTTTTACATCATACAAATTAAATTAATACACCCATAACAATTTATATTGAATGTCTAGATAAAATCCCCCAAAAGATTAATAACGTATCCTCATATGTTCACAATTTTCTCGATAATTTCCTCAATGCCCGATAGCAAACAAAAGCATAATATATTACGTTTGCAGACCACTCAAATAATGTGAGTAGGATGTAAACAATCTTTTGTAAAACAAAAAATCTACAATCGATTACTGAGACAAGGACGACCTTACTGACTGAGTAACGCAGGATCAGCTTTTTTTAGTCTTGGGTAGTGTAAATATATTGATATTTTGTCTAACACTAACAGTATGATGTGTCACAGGACATCCTAGCGTAGGAATACGTGTGTGAAGCGTTAGTTCTTTTTTTTTAATTTTAATTATAAGGAAATGTTGGAATTTATAACGAGGTTATAGAAAGTACAATATTTCATTACATTTGTCTTTAAGTTATTACGAATTGTGTAACAAATTTTTCAAAAATTTGTTACACTATTTCTTAAAGACTGGCAATGTACAAAGTTTATCGTATGGTTCGAGACGCATGACCTCATTATATGAGGTTGAACTACCCACTAACTCCCCAGTTGAAATATTATTGACATACCATTCGATCATTGTTTAATGATACCGATTTTGGCACTTGAAATGCATTAATAAATACATGCAACGCGTCATTGTATCTTATTTCAAACAAAATTCACGACTGTCAAATAAAGGAACTTATAATGGTAGAATTGATGACAACCAATTGGCTCAATGCGGAGATCGAACCAGGGACCATTGACTTCGTGGGCGGAGGGGCCCCGTCACTGAACCAATTGACTTTAACATTCATTTAGGCGAAATGAGCCAAGGCAATTATTATATTTATTATCCCTCGGGTTTATTACACGATGGAGTCACTTTCGTTGGGAAAGCGCTCGATGAATTTACGAGCGTCCATTGTGATGTAAATACACCAGCATTTTATCGTCCATCCGGGAACCCTTTCTTCCCGCGGCTAGACAACGCCGTAAACGTTTGATCCTTGATTGATATAACTCTAAATCATTCGACCACTTACGCCAACGTTTATGAATGGAGAAACTGCGGTTATTTACACCGGCAATCAATGTCTTTACATGAATCATTATATAGTCGTTTGAATTTCATGGTAAACTAGGCTTGTTTGTTGATTTGTATGCGATCCGATAAGAGGCATATAGTTGACGGCACCAACCTTGATCGCTAAGCTTCCAATTTGTTAGCTATAAACAAATTTTCTTTTTACTGTGGTCATTTTGTGAAACTTCATATTATGTGGGCGACTAAAATCAATATATTAAGTGGACAGTTAGAACTTTACTTAGTTAAGCTTGAACATATTGGCTTATACGAAGTTATGGAAATTATTTTTATGACATAGGAAGGAAAATGGGCAAGCGTGATGGTAAGTAATGAACGCTATCCTTTGACATACTATAAACTACAACACCATAACATATATATATATATATATATATATATATATATATATATATATATATATATATATATATATATATATTTTTTTTTTTTTTTTTTTTTCCCACTACTGAGCACGGGCCTCTCCATTTCTGGAGGAACAGACGTTAACCCAGCACGCTTGTTCAATGCGGATATATATATGGACAGTCAAAGTCAAAAGACTCTACGGAAGACAACCGAAAAGTAGAGTCTACTATACCTGAAGATGCCTCGTGTTGGGGGGCGAAACACGTGTCGTTTACAAGATGGGAAAGTGATAATGTGTGTTTGGTGTTGTGTATAGTGGTTAGTGGGTGGAGAATTGATGGCCGATGTTCTGTAAGTTTTTGGTTTAAGTTCCAAATAAATCCACTTAACCCAACGGAAAAATACACATTATTAATTTTCTGTTATTGTTTTGCTTGTCGCGGATCTTAGCTAAGTAAAACTGCTAAGATCCGCGACATATAGTGATGGATTTCCGCAAAGTAACGCCTGACTCCATTAATAATCGGATATATATATATATATATATATATATATATATATATATATATATATATATATATATATATATATATATATATATATATATATATATATATATATATATATGTATATACATACACAGTAAGATAAATTTATGTATGGCATACCAGATATAAATTAAGTTGTATGAAAAATTCTCTTGAGCCTGTAAATGTGGTTAAATTTTATTCAAATGAGTATTATAATCTGTTACCTCGATAAAAATTAATATTATAATAATAAACATCAATAAATTGAAATGTATCACACACAAACACACGCACGCACACAAATGTTGAAAAGAGCAATGACATTTATTTTGCATAGTGTTAAATATCGCGAGGCAAGAACGTATCCACGTCAAAACTGGATTGATCGACTGATTTAATAACTTTATATGATATAAGTGAACGGGCGATGTAGTCAGTAGTACTGTAGTCTGGGACGCATGTTCAAATTCTTTTCAAAAATTAACCTTCACACACCGTTCTTGTCATTGCTGTGTGTGTCTGTTAATCTGAACTAATATTTTCTGTTTGGATGCTAAGCCTATCGTGTCACAGATGACTAAGCTACCCAGCTTTGATTGCTTTCCATCAGACACTAAGCTTAGACATTTGCTTCAGATGACAATAAAAAAACTTTTACGATATAAAAACCTTTGTAAGGAATGGTCTAGTCTATATATAGATCTAAGTTAGGTTCCCAACCATTTATGGATTTAACATAGGTTACCAGTTAGGTAACCTATGTTAGGTTCCCAACCATTTATGGATTACCGCCCCCTTTACAAGATAAAATGTTTGTTTACGACATTATGTTTTATTGTCGTGAAAATAGAGGTATTTAAAAACGCTTCTCCATTTGCCTTTGAATTCGCTACCCATGAAAAGATCCAGCGCCCACTAAGGAGCGGTACCACCTTAACTGGAAACTGATGATGATCTAGAAGAATATAGAGCTAGGAGAACTCGACCACATCATGGCGCTTCTATTACCAAGCTCAGCAGCTCGTACTCCTACGAACAATTACATCACGATTACGTCAATCTACCTTAACAGCGAGGTTACTATGGAAAAAAATTGCTATCGAGGACTACCAGCCTTTGTTTAGCAGTGGACTAACTTTGATGAGGTACCATCCATAAATTACGTAACGGGAGTTTTTTTGAACCACATGTATACATTTAAAGTGTAGACAGGTGTGACAAAGCCGCGATACCAAGATCTCTAAATCTTGAAATTCATGTGACGTAATTTATGGATGACCCCGACTGGTTCTAAAGAATTGGAAAACGAGCGCTGACAAAATGGCAGGAAGCAGATCGTCAAAACTAAAAGACTACAAACTGGCATTGAATAAAATAAAATAAAAAATATTATAATATTGCACATATTAAAATCTAGTTTTGTTATTCCGCATTGCAATTAAATTGTTGTTCTCCTTGAAGAGGAGTAGAAACTTTTTTAAATAATCACGTGTTTCTTACTCAACACAATGCCATAGACCATTATATTCACCTCTTGCTATAGACGCTAGGGTACACCAAGACTTGAAATATTACGTATTAATTTTATTTGAAGAAAATTATTACACATGAAATTCTGCTGTTTTGCCATATTATAAGGTGGGAAGAGAGATAAGAATTAAAATCACTTTTAAACTAATTTTACATTATATCCATAATATTTTAACATTATATAGACCAGGTATTCCCAAAGTGGTTGATATAGACCCATTGAGGTTGAAATCTGTTTCCCAGGCGTCGACATAAACGAAAATTGATTTTGGGGGTCGACGAGGACGAGGAGGACGATAAATCGACCCATATTAACTAATACAAGTTCTTATTTGAAACTTTCAAAATACGTGAAACAAGAAACACAAGGCACACCCATCCCATTGATTACGAAACAATAAATGTATTGTTACCTATGCTTTTGTCAGTGAGGCGGCCTGTGACAGGACACATTAAAAACTTCTCTTCTTTCCTGTGACAGGACGTGCCACAGACACTTTGTGTTAGGGCATATTTTTCCATTTATATATATATATATATATATATATATATATATCTTACTCCTTCGCACACATGAAAAATTTAAGAATGAAATCGTTCTCCCTCTCGCATGTAATGTAGCACGTCTATGGTACATAGGAAAGTCCTGTAATGGGATCGACAAATATCTAGAATGTGAAATTTTGATACCTAATAGATAAAAAGTTATTATTTAATAAATATTTAAAAACAAGTATTTAAATTTCAATATTAAGATATTTTTCATAAAAATATTGTGTAACAATGTAAAATTACTTTAATAAATTTTAAAATCATAAAATAAATGTACTAGTTTTACTTTAATTAAATGAAAATTACTTTGGGGGCGCGTCGATGGAGTTTTCGAAAAATTATATAAGGGTCGATGATGAAAATAGTTTGGCAACCCTTGGTATAGACAATCTGAATTTCTGAATTTCCTGTCAAAATTTTCCGGCGCGAGTTTTAAAGTGGCCACAGGAAATTCTGTAGGCTTATAATTGCATATTTTATTTACTTTGAGTATAGTACAAGCCTGTAACTCCACAAAAACATTACGCGCAATGCGAAATAAAGAATGATCTAAACCATCAAATAGGGTAAGATTACTTAAACTATCACTTATAGAAGGCATTGTTTTAATAAGTTGTCATCCATGGGCGGGGAGTGATACCATCTCCCCGTAAAATAAGTCTGCAAAGTTGTTTATAAATATATACTTACGGTACTACAACGAGTAAGTAGGTGTAATAGGCATAAAGTACTAATCTATAGCAAGGGATCTGTTAGGGTTGTCGCAAAACGAAAGCACGATTGTTTTTAAATTTTTCAAAGCATTCTTTATTTTTATTCGTATTCAATAAATAATAATATAGTAACTTGGAGAACGTACATATTGGAGAATACTTTTTGAAGCGCGTAAAGTATATTTTGTAACTGGAGAAACACTTCCAAATATACACAGTTTTTTTTTTTAAAAAAGTCCATATCTGTCCCACAACTGAACACGGGCCTCTCCATTTCTGGAGGAACGGACGTTAACCCACCACGCTTGTCCAATGCGGATTGGCGATGTTACCGGACTCGGAATAAATATTTGTAATCAATACATATATTTATTCCGAGTTTACAGGTGAGTAATAGTCAAATTTTACGTAAAATACTTACTAAAGAACTCAAATGATATTTTTTTAACGCGAACGTCACGAATCATATTATGTACTTTGTAGTGTGTGACAACCCTAGGCTGCAGTAACGTGGCTTTGTTCCCACGGCGCCGGCGCCTTCCAGGGGCCTTAGAAAAACTTCAACCGGTTTAGCATCGGGATCCAATGTTCGAGGCGCGCCTACGGACGGGTTTTCTACTAGAATACTTAGCACAATTCTATTTGAACTAGCCATTGCCCTCCGATTTGGTCACGTAGCTACAAACACCTACCGTCTCAACGTTCCTCGGCTGTCTTTTTACTTTTTACTTTACGGTACTTTGTATTTTTTAAACTGACATGGTGTAGATTAACTATATCTTTTGAGACCAATTTGTTACAGGTTAGTGTGTATGTCCCTATTAAGATTCAAAGCATTCTGTAAGGATCACAGTCGCAACCCTTAATTTATAAGGGTATTTTCACTGCGATCTATAAAATATATACTTTATATATACAAACTTAATCGAACAAAGCGCATACTCACTGAGTAATCAATCGTCTTCGATGTCAACGGTTCGCAATTTGAAAGCCTCACGTTCGCAAGTTTTTTCGGTTTTTTTTAATTTGTAAAAGCCTAACTAAGAACAAGAATCATACATTATATAATATAAAATTCCCACGTACGAGTGACTCCAATGGTCCTCACTGAAAATCAGCGCCTGAAGATCTATTTTTTATGGGATAGGAAGGCAAACGAGCAGGCGTATCACTTGATGGAAAGCAATCAACGCCGCCCACATATATAGCCGTAGAAACGTATAAGAAGAAGAAATATGAAGTCTTGTTTTCTTCTATTCACATATCATGACGGTGACACATCGTCACGGCCTATGCTGAGTGAGACTCTTAATGACGTCACAATACTATACAGATATACTATATTGTTTGTTTTTTTTTAATCGTTATGTAATTTGCTCACTTGTTTTATCAATAATTGTCCATTCGCTTTTTGCTCAACACTGTGTATGTGTGTGTGCCATTAATAAACAATTCATTTATCCATTTGTTCATTACATACAAAAAGAGACAAAGTAATACAATAGTTATTGTTTGTAAAGCTAACTATGTTTAGTTAGCTTTACTTAATTTAATATTTCAGACCAACTACTTGTGGTATCAAGGTTCTCTGGAGCATAATTAGTGGAGGTTAGCGCGCTTTTTGTGTGATTTTATAATCATATTTTTTTTTTACCTCAATTGTGTCGAAAATAAAGTTATAAAAAGAGACCTCTTATAAGGCCATCGGTCTTTTTTTATATTTTTTTTTAAATTAACAGTACAGTTATATAAAAAAAGGCAACAAAATTAGCTAAATTATTATAAATCCCTGCCGTTTGCCCTCCGCAAAGTCTGTTATATTACGTTGAACACGGATCGCATTAACCTTTCACGCCATGTGGAGTTTTATTATAAAGGCGTTTAATATCTTATTTCGGAAACAGCTGAAACGTTTTTGAAAGAACTTTAACAAGACCGAGGACTATGTGAGATTTGCCTATCTAGCACCTGTGACAACCTAATTAGATGATTAAAATCTCCCAAACATTAATAAATATAATATTTAATAAAAAGTGACCCTCGTGTGATGGCAAAATATGCCTTCGTATAGAGAATATATATATATATATATATATATATATATAATATATATATATATATATATATATATATATATATATATATATATATATATATATATATATATATATATATATATATATATATATATATATATATATATATATATATATATATATATTAGGTGTACAAATAAGTTTCCGCGGTTTGTCAAAAGATGGCCCCACCAGAAGGTTATGGAGAAATTGTCAGATGTAAAACGTAATATCCCAAGTTTAGTCATCTGGCAACACCATAACCTTAAAGTACTAGTGATTCCGTATCAGCATCACGTAATTTTTTTCGTGCAAAAATGTCAAGTTTTATTCCGAATAAGCATCATTTGCGGGAACTTTTGATTTACTTCTTTAATGTGAAAAAATCTGCAGCTGAGGCGCATCGATTGCTTCTAGAAGCATATGGTGAAGCTGCTTTAAGTGAGAGAAGTTGTCAGGAATGGTTTCAAAAGTTTAAGAACGGTGAGTTTGACGTTAAAGACAAAGAACGCAGTGGAAGGCCGAAAGTGTACGAAGACATGGAATTAGAAGTACTATTGGAGGAAGATTCGTCCCAAACGCAAAAAGAACTTGCACTTACTCTACAAGTGACTCAACAAGCAATTTCACATCGTTTAAAATCGTTAGGAATGATTCAAAAACAAGGAAATTGGGTTCCATATGAACTAAAGCCGAGAGACGTTGAACGCCGATTATGCATGAGTGAAATGCTGCTTGCCAGGAATAAAAAAAGAGTTTTTGCATCGTATAGTCACTGGTGACGAAAAATGGATTCACTACGATAATCCAAAGAAGAGAAAGTCATGGGTTAAGCCCGGCGAACCATCAACATCGACAGCTAAGCCGAATATTCATGGAAAAAAACTCATGCTGTGTATTTGGTGGGATCAGCTTGGTGTCGTGTATTATGAATTGCTGAAACCAAGCGAAACCATTACTGGAGCTCTCTACCGAACACAATTGATGAGATTGAGTCGGGCACTTAAGGAAAAACGCGCCCATTACTACTCCAGACACGACAAAATTATTCTTTTACACGATAATGCTCGTCCACATGTTGCGGCGCCGGTAAAAACATACTTGGAAACACTCAACTGGGAAGTTTTACCCCACCCGCCGTATTCACCAGACTTAGCCCCTTCTGATTATCACCTGTTCCGGTCGATGGCACATGGTCTGTCTGAGCAGCGCTTCACATCATATGAAGACACCAAAAATTGGGTAGATTTGTGGATAGCGTCAAAAGATGAAGAGTTTTTTCGACGGGGTATCCGAATGTTGCCAGAAAGATGGGGAAAAGTAGTGGCAAATGATGGAAAATACTTTGAATAAAACGTAATGTACTTTTCCTTTACAATAAATTCCTAATTTTTTATAAAAAACTGCGGAAACTTATTTGTACACCTAATATATATATATATATATATATATATATATATATATATATATATATATATATATATATATATATATATATATATATATATATATATATATATATATATATATATATATATATATATATATATATATATATATGTCTATCTTAGTTTCAAAGTGGTAGAGCCATGCTGCAGACGAATATTTTGTCAAGAATAGCATAATATTATTTGTCCGTAGCATGAATGAACCGGCTCGTCAGGGTAGCTGGTAGCTTAGCTACGGTGAGCGGTTGTGTTGCGGAGCCCTCCATCCCTTTAAGCAGTCTCGTTATAGGGAGAAGGGAGAGGAGCTCTCTTCCCCCTATAACGAGACTGTTTAAAGGCCGGCAACGCTTCTGCATTGCCAATGGCACTGCGGATGTTTATGGGCGGGCGGCTTTGATTGCTTTCCATCTGGTTACACGATTGCTCGTTTGCCTTCCTATCCCATAAAAAAACATTCTATTTGCTAATTTTGGAACAGCTGAACCAATTTGACGAAACTCTCACAAGAAAGAGGACTATAAAAATAGTTAAGCCTACTTTTTGTTTCGGAAAACTGCACAATCTATTGGGTCATCGCCGATTTTATCAATAAATCATAAAACGTTGATAATAAAAAATTAAAAAACAAAAGTTGATAATACAAACTTATTTATTAAATCAATTATATAATTTCGTTGGGTTTGTATAACCTTTACGCCTCTCTGAGGCGGGTGCAGGCGGAAAAATATCGTCTAAATGAGTTAAGATAGCATTTTTATTTTTTTTTTATAATCACACTATTTTGGAGAGGACGAAACAGATAATATTCCAATCGAGAGATGCCTGGCGAGTGGGGTGGTACTTGAAAGGATTAATTTTGGTTCCTGGTTCTGCAGGGTTATGGAACCAGGAACGAGGTATATATGTATCATCATCATTATATGTATCGCATAATAGAAGATCGTGGCACCACAGACAATCCCTGTAAAATCGTATCCCAGTAATGCCACGCCATTCTTTGTTTAAAAAAAAATATGCGAGCGTGCGTTGTCTTATTCAATGACTATTATATTTATCAGAAATGTCAGATGGGAGGTTTTGAAAAAAATGATTCCCATCCGGGTAAGTCGCTCTCTGATCGCCTAGTCGTTCTATGTGATACACGGCGACACGCGGCCCTCCCGGAGGCTGTTGACTCACCCGATAGCGAGAAGTCGTTATGTCTGCTCTCCGAGTCCCGGATAAGGAACGCGCCGTGCTCATTCTCGGGCAGGAGCAGCTTTTTCTCCGCCTCGATCCGCTTTATTTTACGGAAGTACCATCTGTAACAAGAACACTACATGTTGAGCTCCCATTTAAAACACATTACACAAAATAATACTTAATCGTATATTCTATTTGGTACTTAAATCAATATGGACAGTCAAAAGTTTTACTTAGGTCAGGTATAGTCGACTCTACGGAAGACAATCGAAAACTTTTGACTTTTCGGTTGTCTTCCGTAGAGTTTATTATATCTGACGACACGTGTTTCGCCCCAACACGAGGCATCTTCAGTCTACTATACCCGAAGATGTCTCGTGTTGGGGCGAAACACGTGTCGTTTACAAGATGGAAAAGTGATAATGTGTGTTTGGTGTTGTGTATAGTGGTTGGTGGGTGGAGAATTGATGGCCGATTTTCGGTAAGTTTTTGGTGTAAGTTCCAAATAAATCCACTTGACCCAACAGAAAAACACACATTGTTAATTTTCTGTTATTGTTTTGCTTGTCGCGGATCTTAGGTAAGTAAAAGTTTTGACTGTCCATATAGTGATGGATTTCCGCAAAGTAACGCCTGACTCCATTGATAATACTTAAATCAAATCAAAGTTATTTTATTCTTTAAGCGAACAATTTTTAATACAGTCTTTCCGTACACAACTGCATACATGACTGCATCTTGCCATGCATAATATATTGGCTGCCAAACATGGGGATTAATGGAACAATTAATGAATAAAATAATATATGATCTCAGAAGAGTTGCAGATAATAGGACTAGCAGGAGGAAGAGCAACATGGAAATCTATGGAAGAGGCGCTTTGTCGAAGGACAAGCTGTCGATTGAATTGGTTTAACGTCATCGAAATTTCTCTTATAAACTCCTTTGCAAAAAAAAACCGAGCACCGTACAGTCATTGGATTTTCTAACGAACCTCTGTCTTGATATCGAGTCCAAGTTCTTTGTACAGTTGAACGGCTCACGTTTAACCGCTGTGAGACGTAACATTGGCTACACCCTTCTTCCAGCAGCGCTATAATTTTACTAGCTCCTATTGATTTTTCTGCCATAACAATAGACCCAAGGATGTCTGTTTTAAGTCAAAATAAGGCAGGATGATGCAATGAACATAATTTATTCTACCAAAAATAACAAGAAGTTACTAACGACATACCCGCAAAAAGTAAGTAAAAAGTCACTAAAAAAGGGATTATTTTTTAAAAAATAAGTTTCGATTTTTTTAGAAAAATCAAAACCACCCGTTTTCAAGCAAAGATATTTAGTAGGGGATAAAAGTAGGAATTAACTTTAACTTTTTTTATATTACTTCTTACTTTATCTTCCACGGTTTTGACGCACGATTTCTTCGTGCGTCGTTCGTCAAAACCGCTTAAAAAGAGATACAAACGTTTTTTACGTATTAACCACAGGTGCTATATATGTATGTATATAAAATCGATAGTTATTCAACCTTGCGGTTGTCATTAATTGTCTCATTATGACTGCTTACAAATACATAATTATGCTTTGAAGCCATTAAGACATCAATCAATGACTCATCTATGTAGGAAATTCATCATGTCGCCATAATTTTTTTATGGGCTGGGCTAATTAGCGAGCGGGATTGTCTAAGTTTTTAATTTTTTGACGAACTCTACAAGTTATTGAGATTATAATTTTGATTTTATTGGATCAGTATGCATTGGAATATGAGCCCAATGCTTCGCGGGTAGTCGTGATGCCCGTAATATTTATAAAACAGGCGCGCGAATGGCTCGATGGCTGCGCGAACTTCTTTACGTTTTCGGCCCAAAATTCTCGAACGTTAAGCGTAGGTTAACCCCTGAATTATTGTTAATGGGTAATAAAATAATTTTTTTACTAATTATTAGTAAGACGGACATCATAACAACAGATGGGTGAAAAACATACATATTAACCCCTTCTTTGCATAATGGTGGAAATTTCCATCATAACACTGAATGCCCAAAAATTATATAAAAGAACAAGTTCACTTCAAGTTGATCGTGTCTGGATACCTTTTTAATGTCCATTGCATAAAAAAAACATAGCTGTCAAAAATAAGCAAGTGCCACTGTCAGTAAAACGAGCTTGAAGTTGTCATTCCGCTATTTGTTGTAATTGCAATAAACGTATGATTTTGTTTTATTATATTTTAGAATTTCTTTTAGTAAAAATAATAATTGTAGTTAATCATCATAAAGAATAACATATATCTAATTATATCCTCTTTTATTTCTATTTAGTACTAAGCCAATGATCTTACTTTGCCTGATAATGGTAACTTCTATCATATGGGTTTTTACTAAATTTATACTATAAATATTTACTAAGATTTTTTTAACCATTTTTCCTTTAATTTTGAAAATGAATTATATCACCTTGATTTATTTCACCAATAAAGAAAAAATCATGCAAAGAAGGGTTAAGTTTTCCGAATTTTCCGGCATATGCGGATTTATGTATACAAATGGCGGAAGAGTAAATTAAGTAAAATAAAAATACTATAAATCTACACACGAAGTACGAAGGGGTTAAGGGGTTAAAAGTACATTATCAATTCGACACTATACAATATTATTTGTAAAATAAAATCAAACTACAAGCGTGTGCGCTTTTCAGCCGCAGCGGCGTTTGTTATGAAAATATTGGCGGTTACGAATCCCCGTATCGCTCGCGTCGATATCGCGCTCGGAAAGAGGCCAGTGACTCAGCCGACAGTTGACGAATAAGTGTTTTGTATTCACAACGCGCTGCATCAGGCATAACTGCCGGTGTCGGCTTTAGGCTGCAAGAAGCTAACGATTGAGCCGTTGGAAAAATTCCCAATACCGCTAGACAAGTGGTACTCAAATTTTTATTCATAGAGGCCACAAACACACGTTAGACGTGGTGTTGTAGGCCGCAAAAAAAATAGGTAATGACTTTTTAGGTTTCGACACAATTGTGTCATATAAATACCAATATCAGCCCGCGGTAGTCCACTGCTGGACATAGACCTCACTCAAGGCGCGCCAACTAGTCCGATCTTCAGTTACACGCATCCAGTCTCTGCCAGCCGCCTTGCGCAGATAGTCGCTACATCTAGCAGGGGGGAGTCCTACACTACGTTTGCCGAGTCGCGGTCTCCACTACAGCGAATATCGGTTCTCCGACAAACATGTCCAGCCCATTGCCACTTCAGTCTGCTAACTTGAAGAGCTATGTCGGTGACTCTGGTCATATAATTAAATTCAAAACAAGTCACGAACAGCGAACAAATCGACGCGTACTTGGAAGTATGGAAAAGCCAAGGAAAGGGGATTCCTGCGGTCACACTCGCTCGATACGGAACTAAATCGAAACACCTGATATGTCGTATTTACGAAAATACTAAAATGACGTGTTGCTGTGATACAATCAGTCGACTGCTGTAAATTAAATAATAAATGAATAAACTGTCGTGTATTACGGCAAATTACCGTATCAATAATAGCACTGCACACCGTGACGCGATAGTGTTAAGTAGAACCTATTTACTCAGCTTGGTCAGGGAGTATCTCTGCCTAGCCGCTTGTCCGGTATTTATGGTATTGGTACACGGGTACGCGACCCCGGCCTCCCGAGCTACTACCGTATCACTCATCTTCCGTTGCGGTAGTATCATATCTCTATCATCCTCTCTAAATCCATTTTTTCTTTCCCCTGCCTTTTCCTTTCTTCTCTATCCTTTTACCTTCCTCAGCGCCAATCCACGGTCTGCCGTGCTAAAGGATGCGTGGCTAGGAGCGAGATTAGTCACAAGCGTGCCGACCGCCCCGGGATCGGGCTTTTCCGGGTACTATAGTGCCTTACGTCAAGTGCTGGGCTCTGCTGGGGCTGATCTTGCAGCTCGTTATTGCATCCTGACGCTAAATACAATGGTTGCATCGCGTCCAGGTGATTTTAATAATTAAGTCTTCAAAAAAAAAACTCGTCTTCATCTCTTGACATTACATCTTCAAAACCTTACATAACGTGTAGAGGCGTGTTGTAAACTACCTACATTATATATGCATATATATCAAGGTTCTAATGAAATAGGCACAAGTCCAAGATAACGATCTTAGTGGTGTCATAATATTTCGTACGCGAAGTTGTGAGTAGGTTAATCAAAGTTAATAATGGTGTATGTATATACAAAAAATTAAAAAAAGTGTCACACACATACATCTTAATTTTTTAAAATAATTACATATGGTACAGGATTCTAAATCCCACACTAGGATTCCCTGCGTTGTGAGAAACTAGCCTCTAACATAAATATCAGAATAGTAAACAAAGAAAAAAAAATTGATTAAACACTATATATATATATATATATATATATATATATATATATATATATATATATATATATATATATATATATATATATATATATTTTTTTTTGAAGTATCACACTAATAAATCGGGATCGCATTTTCAATTGTTAGTAAAATAATTTTCTATTCATCCACTCAAGTTCAAATACGTTTTTTAAAGTTGTAGTGGATGACACCTGATGTTAATAAATTTTTTCAAATATTAATTCGTTAATTTAATTTGATTAATAAATTTTAATTTTATATGGGAAATAAAAAAAAACTCTTTTATAAGACATTTAGCAGGCTTCTTTTTAAAGCAAAGCAGGCAAACGAGCATGCGTATCACCAGGTGGTAAGCGATCACCGCCACTCATAAACATCCGCAACGCCGGAGGCTTCGCAGATGTGTTGCCTGCCTTTAACGAACACACGCTAATTTCTTGAATACCTACGTGTTATAATCACGTATATAAAGTGAAATTGACTTTAATTTATTTTTTATATTACACTTGTTTAAAAACACAGCGATCATGAAGATAAGCCTCTGGGAATTTATTGCGATGATTAATTGAATTCACATTCGCTGAGACCTGACTACGTACTTAAGAAGGAGGTACACGATACTTATCGAGATTCACGAGACGTTATCTTCAGGACAATTACAGAAACAGAAGAATAATGGACGACTGTCGAAGAAATTCAAGGGGCAGAACAGTTAGTCCATTACTAAAGAATATTTATGATACATGGCGGTGAAATATCGATATAAAACTTTAACTTCTGTGTAAGAAATTAATGGTCTTCTTATTTTTTCTATATCCCATTACAGGTCACACTGAGATATGCGCAATTTTAATTAAAAAAAAGGAAGAACGAAAAAAATGACGACCAATGGCTTAGTGGCGGGGCCCTCCGGACGCGGAGTCAATGGTCGCGGGTTCGATCCCAGCAGCGGAATAAATATATGTATGGATAACAAATATTTATTCCGAGTCTGATAACCCCGCCAATCCGTATAGGACAAGCGTGGTGGGTTTAACGTCTGTTTCTCCAGAAATGGAGAGGCTCGTGCTCAGCAGTGGGACATATATATAGGCTGTTAAAAAAAAAGATATGCGCAATAACACCACGTCTGCCTAAATCGGTTTAGCAGCTAGACACGAAATAAACAGTGGTAGACCATACATATATTTATCTCAATGCGGGATCGAATCCACTAGCACATAATCCGAAAGCGGTAGTTTTATCATTGAGCAAGTTAGGTAGAAATTCAGGACAGGGAAATATGGAGGAGGATTTAAGTTGTTCAAATTCATTTCTTAAAACTTGTAGTGAATGACACACCATGTTAACACAATTCATTAATTTTAGTTTTATATGTGAGACAAGAAGTTCTCTCTAGCAAGATATAAACGTAGGAATTGACTGTAATTTGTTTTTTAATTTAAATAATTTACCAGTCACAATACTCACATAGATATAACGGATTTCAATTCGTCACTATCTAACCGATTGACTACTGTGGTAACAAATAAATAAACCAATAAAACATTTTTCCTATAAGGTAAACGAGACGGGAAACAATATGAATGTACCTGAGCAAATAGCAATGACTAAAAACAACCGTCTAGTTAGCATTCAGTGTCGAATTCAGACGATAAAATTGCAAGGGAGGAAGACTGAACACCAATGCCGATGGAGCCATAAAAATACACCTTGTAGGAAACAACACGACCCCTATCTGAAAACAGACTTAGAATTATTTGAAACAGAGAACCTAGAAGAAGTATTACCACCCGCGTCTAACTAGATTTTTCTCAACGTCCTTTTTAGTCATTTATTTAGTACACTATGCAAACCAACATGCTTCTAATGACAAAAAGCGAAAAAGTATTAAACAGAACAATGAAAACTCACCGCAAAGGCTAGTATAATATAAGTGAGAAAATACTGCTACTATTATAGAAATATGGTCACACTCGAAGTGAAAACATAATGAATGGAGATAAAATCCAAAGTGAGACAACCCTACTGGTAACCCTTGAAGGGACCTCGTCACGCGCTAAGGGCATCCTGGGGTCATAGATCTGTAAGTAGGTCCTGTGAAGGCTCATGATGGCGCGTGAACGCATATAGAATTGATTCATTTAAATCATACACGATAGGATCTATTTAACGACAGCTATCAATGCCGATAGCAGCTATCGGGTAAATTAGAAAAATAACACGTAAAAGGTGTTAATAGTTTTCAAGTCATATATACCCAGTGATCGGAGTAGGTTTGTTGGTTTAGAGTCAATGATCTCAAACGTGTATGTCAATATGGAAATGCTTACGGAACTTCAATTATATCTCGGAAAACTATAAATATCTAACTTTTTTGCCTATAACATTCATCTCAACTCAAATTAATGAAGTTATTCTTTAGAATAGAATTGAATGGAAAATACTATATTCTTATTATTACTAGTTATGACAGCATATTACAAGTTCATGAAATCAATATACTTACTCCGATCATTGTATATAACACTAGTTGTCTAGGGCAAATTACGGTTACAGTTACATTTTTTAACATAAAACTACATACATACATTTGTATGAAAATCTTTTTTAAATCGAAGCCGATACGCAACCAGTCGATAGCTTTAACCCTGTAGGTGGATTCTCAAGACAAACTGCAATACATTTTTCAAAAGAATTCTGAGTCATTTTTACACAGACTTGAAAAAATGCCCAGTCTTTAATATTTAAGTTTTCCTCAGCTCACTCAGACGAAGAAAAAAATAGAGATCACAACAATAAAAAGGATGAAGTCAGTATAGAAATTAACGATAAATAAAACTACGGTTTTTAAGAAAATATTGATTTCTCACAAAAAATCGCATTTAGCATGTACATGATTTAAATATATTCATGTATGAAAATAAAATAATCAATCAACAGCCTGCGGTAGTCCACTGCTGGACATAAGCCTCCCCCAAGAAACGCCACCTAGCCCGATCTTCAACTTCATGCATCCAGTTTCTGCCAACCGCTTTACGCAGACACACATATCTGCACTCCAACACTCTTCTACTCCAGCGGTTGTCAGATCTCCGACAAACGTGGCCACGATTGTCAGATCTCCGACAAACGTGGCCAGCACAATGCCACTTTATTTTGCTAATTCATCATACTATTATCCGTGACTTTGGTAATAATTAAACCTATATTATAAAATACTTATAAAGAGAACAAAAGTACATTGCTAATATCGTGGAATTTTTTATAAGATAACGACTGAATTGGACTGTCACTTCAGTCTATTTGAAAACAATGCAAAGATCTACGGGTCAATTTTTTTTATGAGATAGGAGGGCAAACAAGCAAGCGTGTCGCCTGATGGAAAGCAATCAACGCCGCCCATGGACAACCGCGACGCCGCAGGAGTCACGGAAGCGTTGCCGGCCTTCTAGATATGTGTAGGATTGTTTTTTGAAGGTTTCAATGTCGTAACGGTTAAAACACCGCTGGAGTTGATTTCACAGAGTAGTGGTGCGTGGAAATTTGTCTCGAGAAAAACGTACTGTACTACTGGATCACCATTCATCCAGATAGTGGGGATGAAACTTCTTTGCATTGAGCGGTTTGCATCTTTTCATCATTTTCATTTCGTTTCATTGATGTGAACAATCTAGCACAAGCATTATTTTAAAGCTGCGTTGCTAGAGAGCCTGCCCTAATGCAACCAGCATTAGGACAGGCTCGCTACTTGTTTCTCGTAATGTATATCGTATACATTACCCAGAATTATTATCAGCTGCCGGTGAGCTCTTATTACATTTAAATATGTAAATCTACGAATACGATGACTAAAAGGGAATTCCATTGACACAATAGTTCTTATTCATCTATTCTTAGTTCGCAATCATTTACAAGCATTGTGCCAGTGTCATGTAAAATTAACATCAAATCTCTTGAAATAAAACTAGTCAACTAATCAGCGTTACGTCTCGATAAAATGGTGGCTATTCTACCAAAACCTTCTGTGGACTTTTTCAGTCAACTTAAAAAGTCACTGTATACGCATTTATTTCATATCACTTCACTTATACGCCTTAATCGAACTATATTGTATAATACACCACCACAATTAAACAATATAACTGATTATAAGATTATGAAAATGAAATAAAAACACAACGTCACTTATATAAACGTCAATGTTGGCGGGAAAAGACAACACATTAGTTAATACTCGGTGAACGTTCTGCGGTCAACTAGGTAATTCTTAATGGTGTTCGTAATCTGATTTTTTAAAAAAAACGAATGCAAGTCGTGTAATGTCAAAAGAGGTGACTCAAAGAATTTTGCGGTACATATAATAATCAATTGATTATTTTTAAACGGAACATGACTCACCCAATGTTCTTTTTTTTAGTGTGGAAAGACTATGGTGGCGATAAGGCTTTAGCGGACTGACTACACTGGGGAGAACGACAAAGATAATAACTTGATAAAGAAGGCGTAAGTGTTTCAACTCCGCTGAAACAGAAGACGCATTACGACTGTATTTTTTTATGGGATAGGAAGGCAAACGAGCAGGCGTTTCACCTGATGTAAAGCAATCAAAACCACGCATAGACATCCGCAGCGCTATAGACAGTGCGGAAGCGTTGCCGAACTAAGGAAAGTATCATTATTGGAGTGGGAGGGGGAGGGGAGGGGGATGAGAGGGGTAGAGGGAGGGAGGATGTTAATTTTTGTAATACCTGTGGATGGTCCTTAAATAAAAAAATGGTAGTCCGCCACAGTGCGTTTTCCCTCCAGCAGCATTATATTAAATATTGCACGTAAGCTGTCATATGATCCCTAATATCGTCATATTTTCCTTCACTATAAGAGAATGTTGTGTCCGTTGGTAATTAGGGTTAAGTTGTAATGTGTTGTAAGGATTAAATAGAGTAATATAACTTTTGTAATTTCTGTGCATGGTCCTTAAATAAATTAAAAAAAATTGATGCTAGTTTAAACGGTGCGTTTTCACTGGAACTGACTTCTCAGCGAGAACTTACCACAAGTCTAACGAGTTCATTTCTCTGGCCGTTTTGAATTTAACACCACTGTGTCGCGTGTGTCCGCGCTTGCGACGCGTCTATGTTACTCCAGTTTCCCATCTTAACTTTCCACATTCCGATATAAATGAGCAAGGACGCTACGGCGGCGGAATTTCAATTCCGACGCAACACTTGTTTTGTGTTTGTAAACGATGCAACATTTATGAATATGCGATGACTAGATTGACGGATTTCTTATGGGAGAGACAGTAATCACCAACGCCCAGGTGCGTGGGCAACCGCCAACTGCACGCCCTTCCCGAGGGTTACGATGTGAATAATGAAAAGAAAAAGAATGTATACGAACTTCTGAGGATTCTGACTCAGCTTTCTGAGGTTATTGTCCCTTAAAGAACGAGCGTATTTCACTAAAATAATGGCCAGTAGATCGACGGATTTATAAGATATTTAGTGCTTTACTTCCAGAGAGAAAAAAGTGCATAATTAATGTCAAAATCTAACGTACACAGTTAACCTCTTCAGGGACGAATTTTTTTAAGTGAGAAAACATTCATAAAATTTTTCATTTATTACGAGTTATTCACCTTATGTCTATAACAATTTAGTAAGATGAGAAAAAAACGGAAAATAGTAATTTTTACAAAAAAATATATAATGTCCTCATATGTGGCCATTTAGCGTAATTTCTCATGTGCCAATGTCCCTGAAGAGTTGGCAAAATCTAATAGATTTCCTGATATATCGCGTCAGGCCGCCTGTATAGCGGACTTCGTTTTTTTTTATTTTAAAATATTTATGAAGTCGCGAGTATGAGAGCATTAGTTCCCTATAGGTAACATAACGTGTTGTGTAATTTACAAATGTATGCATATACAAATTGCCAATCAACATTGTAGCTTTCCTACGTCTTGTTGTTCTTGGTTCATATCTAGACGACGCCAAGTCGGTAAAGGTCTCCCCCGAAAGTAGATGTCCGCGTGATGAGGGTTAATTTCCGGGGCTCGAAACGACGCCAAGCGAAAACGCGTTGCGCGGGGCGTGGAAGATCCCGTCGTTGTTGTTTTTGAAATATTGATAAGTCTTTGTTATAGATTAGTCGATGTGCGAATGATATTTTGGTTTTGCATGCTACATATATAATTGATTTAGATTCGATAATTAAAATAAGGTGTATATAGACGCAAAAAAAAACAAAATGCTGTAAATGACACATATGTACAATTTTTTTAATTATTACATACTCGGATTAGAAAACAATATTTAGGCGAGTGACACAGTCTCACACACACACACACACACACACACACACACACATATATATATATATATATATATATATATATATATATATATATATATATATATACATATACATATACATATACATATATATATATATATATATATATATATATATATATATATATATATATATATATATATATATATATATATATACTCACAGTCATGACAAGACAATAAACGTCGACCTCTGCATATCCGGAGGTTGATTCGGCAAATAAATGTTAGTTTGAAAGCCGTTATGATTCACATACGGATTTCTCCGGCACAGTATGCCGGTCAAGGTCGGTGTGTGTGTCTGGGTAACTGTCTCGCGTTCAGATGTATGTACTTACGGCCGAAGTACAATAACCGCTTTGTACTTGGGACGTAAACACCGCCCGATACCACCGGCATAATGTTGAGGCGAGAGATCGCGTGCCGTATCCACATTTGTATGCGTATTATATTTTAGAAATGTAAACTTTATTGGAAACAAAGAAAGGAAAAATATATGAATAGGAAATATACCTTTCCTTTATATGAATAGAAAATATATCAATAGGAAGTATATCAATAGGAAGTATTAGAAAATAATTAAAATATATTAACATAATGTTTAAACAAGCAAAAAAGAACCTTATCATAATAATATAGTAAACCTATATTTTTTTTACAGTCAAACTGTTAAACACGGTCCTCCCCATTTCTGGAGGAACAGACATTAACCCACCACGCTTCTTCAATGCGGATTGGCGGAGTTTACAGACTCTGAATATATATATATATATATATATATATATATATATATATATATATATATAAATATCTGTAGGCCATACATAAATATATATAATTTGGATGCGGGATCGAACCCGCAAACATTTACTCCGTGGGCGAGGCGTCCCGCAACTGCGCCAATTGGTCGTCTCAACAATTACTTAACATCCCTTGTGAGTTTTTAATACGTATTACGTAACAGGCCGGCAGCGCGTTCGAATGCCTATGGCACTGCATATGCCTATGGGCGGCGTATTTAGTAGTATTTTCCATCAGGTGACACGCTTGCTCGTTTGCCTTCCTATTTCAAAAAAAAACAAAGTAACGAATGAAGTCAGCTCAAGCACAAGTTTTCTAAACATACATACATTGACAATAAGGTCTCGATAGTTGACAAGTCTAGCTTAAATAAACCAAATTTATTTAGCTCGCTATATTTGCCTTAAGATCGATGTATCGACCGGCGACATTAGAAAGTGCAAACAACGCCACGCTAAAGTGTTATCACAGCGTGTACTCAAGCCACCAGTAAAAGTGACGTCGCTAATTTTTGTTAAGTAATTCGCCTATTTTTTTTTGTTGTTGAGTGATTCGCCTATTTTTTGTTAAGTAATTCGCCTATTTTTTGTTAAGTAATTCGCCTTTTTTCCCCAGGATAAATAGGCGTCACGCTTACGATATTTTGAACTGAGAGTTTTACATTACGTGATACTGGTTTTGATGGTGTTTTATTTATCATCAAGGCTACTAGAGCCACGGTTGGTTGTTGGGCTGGTCTAGAAAATCCTCCCAGTTTGATCTATTTCTAGGTTTCTCCCTTCAATTTGGTACTTTATTAACGAACTAAAAATTGTATATGATTCATTAAAAGAATCAGACTTAAATTCTTGGAAACTAATTTCTTTCGCGCTTGTCAAATGCGAATTGGCGGGGTTACCAAACTTGGAATAAATATCTGCTTTTTAGGTAAGATATAGTTTAAGTTCTCCTTAAATCCACTTCTTCCAGTAGAAAACAAACATTATATTTTTTCTGTGTTTGTTCGCTCGTCGCGGAGCTTAGCTAAGTAAAACTTCTGACTGTCCACATTAATGGACACACACAGTAATGGATTTCCGCAAAGTAACGGCTGACTCCTTTAATCATCTACGTAAGTAGTAAAAACCAATCTTCGATCTTCAATACGCTTGCCGAACATGGGGATCATATAAATACCCTCGTGTATGAAAGGTCAAACTTAATTCCAGGAGTGTATTATTACGGATGTATCGATATTGCTTAATGTTTTATATACTTCAGGAAAATTTTCATGCTTATTCATAAAATACACAATATTATTTTATACACATGGTATCTTTACTGAAACGGTGTAGGACTTGGTCTTTGGATGCTTGTATCTTCTATCATCCACTAGAGAGAGAGAGAAAGACAGAGATAGAAATATATAGAGAGAGAGAGGGAAAACGGTCACCAGAGCCTCGTCTATTAAATAGCAAATGAAGTGTACAATGCCGATCAGATGTACTTGGTATCTATTACATATTCAACTAATAATTTTAAGTTATATGCTAAGAACATTTCGCTTGTACACAATATTTCTCAACAGCATGACCTTCGCCAACTCTTAACCGTTATCGATTTCTGAGTAACGTCTGAAAGGTGTCAAGGAACAAGAGAATAGGACGTTCGTCGTAACGCTAAGCGAACGCTATGCTCTCCACAGCCCAGAGGGAAATCGGGCCTTACCGTGGTCAAACAGTTGTCGTTATGATCGATCATAATTATTTTAACACCATAATAAATTGCAGTCGTTACGAAACATCCGAACTTTTACCGCATAGATAAAACATATACACATTTTCTCGTCATCAATCAATAATAAACGCGTTAATCATTACGTATAATAAAACCAGCTGTTACGTTGAGCCGTTTTTACTTGGTTTCGAATTTTAAACATAGATCATTAGAAACGCATCCCGCTTCGTATTGGGAACGTCTAATGTTTTAGATCCGGCATTATTCGATATCGATTCATTATACAGGGCCGATCGATTAACTCAACGACATATCAAATGTAATTAGTAAGCTGGATTGATAATCGTAGATATCGCATCGGCTAGCAAACTATAATTGAAATAGATATAAGAACGCACAACAATTCTACTGGCGATAAAGTAGCACAATTTGAATAAAATTAATAAACAAAAACAAAAAAATGCTAAAACATTATGTAAAAAAAAAGTATCAGAATAGAATAGAATAGAAAAACTTTATTTAAGACACCGTTTTTTTACAATACCTAAAAATTAAATCCTTAATAATATTACATATACAAATAAAAACACAAAACAAAAAGAAAATAATTTTAACCTAACCAGTGTCATAAAATGGTTCTTCCTCAGCATATGCCGGGCGTTCTATTGGAGCACCGGGCGCTGGTTTTCAGCAAGAAACCAACGTGGTCAGATCGCGGACCACAGTGACGACATTCATACTGACACACTCGTACATACAAATATATATAACTACTCATACTCATATACACATACACATAAATACACATACAGTACAATAGAATTGAAAAACAACAGAGTCATGTACGAAATTCACCGCATCCAAAAGAACAAGTTCCTGACTGCATATTTAAAATTAGATTTTTATATTAGAAGAATTCTTGATACACATTCCAACTAGAGTAATGATACTTGTGCTAGGAAAATATGGTTCATGTCAATAATTCAATGGTGGAATATACCCACCATCTCAAATTGTCAGCTTAACCCTTTTGTTTTTTACCTATATATACATACTTAGAAATGCCAAAGAAATCTTTTGTTTTTGATGTCATTGACCCCTGTCAGAAAGAGTAGGCCTCCTTGTGAAACTTTCAAGAGTTTCAAGAAAAGTTTCAATATTACTTCATTCGATGATCACACCACACAGATAGCAAATTACTTACCGTGATCACATTTACTTTACCCGCATTTAATCTCGTGCGTATACATTCATCTTCTCGTTGCGATATAGATTCTCGCAAATGATAATGCGTCAAGTAAAAAACGAAACTCGTGTGTAAGAAGCATTAGTAAACCATGGATGAAACGTAAATTTTTTCGTAACTTCCAGATTTCATTTTGAACACTTTTACGTCTTTCAATAGAATAAAAAAAATGAAGCGCTTTCTAAAATTTCACGAAACGCAAATACTTCAATAAAAACAGTTGATAATAAATTGCCAGATAAAAAAAAATAGCAAAGACTGTGGAATTACGTAATGCGTCCGATCGTGAGTTGATTGACGTTTGACGACAAAAAGTACATTTCAAGCGACGAGGAAAGCCACTTCATTTTATGCCAAATTTATAAAATGTCTATCTTAAAAAAGCGATAAGTCATTGTTTTGCAATAAACCTATAATTGAGGCACCGTGGGAATTTATTGTATTGCTGTAACGATAAAAAAAAACGATAAAAAATATAGGCTAACATAATAGAAATTATCACACGCAAATATTATCCACGAGAAAAACAAATAGGTGACGACGTCCTGTCAATGGCAGCGGCAGTTTTAACTAGTATTCAGTTTCTTCAAAATAAATATAAATGTGATAAATCTGAAACTGCATTTAATTAGCACGTTGGTAGTGGGTTAGTAGTAAATATGTTTTATGAAATAAGAAGGCAAACAAGCAAGCGTTCCGCCTAATGGAAAGCATTCAACGGCATTACACAATTGTTGCTGGCCTTGTGTTTTATTTCTCGTTGTGTATTCTAAATTACATATTTCCAATAATAACTTCAAAGGGTTTATAACTCTTGGAGCTACAGATACATTAAAAGAGAACATAATTCATAGCGTAACATAAGAATATAATCTAGATCAGCTATACTCAACCTACGGCCCGCCGGACTTTAAACCATTTTGAATTTCACACACATAAGAAAAATTGAGTGCGCTAAGTGAATAGGTTCTACATGCCACTAACTAGCTCACCGGAATATGTTGAACTATTATTGAAACGGTAATTTGTCATAGTGTACGGCATTTTATTCATTTTTTAATTTCTGACTGTATCACAGCAAAGCGTCATTTTAGTATTTTCGTAAATACGACAAATCAAGTGTTTCGGATTAGCGATGTTTTGCATTGGGTGTTTTTAGTTCCGTATCGATAGAATGAGACCGCAGGAATCCCCTTATCTTGACTTTCATATTTCCATGTACGTGTCGCTTTGTTCGTTTGGTCGTGGCTTGTTTTGAATTTATTTACATAATACAACTGTCTCAAACTCTAAAAAGTCAAAATCTAATTTTTTTTTGGGTTTTATATCTTCTTTTCGGATGTCTTCCGTAGAGTCTACTATACCAGAAGATGCCTCGTGTTGGGGCGAAACCCGTGTCGTTTACAAGATGGAAAAGTGGTAATGTGTGTTTGGTGTTGTGTATAGTGGTTGGTGGATGGAGAATTGATGGCCGATTTTCGGTAAGTTTTTGGTTTAAGTTCCAAATAAATCCACTTCATCCAGCACAAAAAACACAGATTATTAATTTTCTGTTATTGTTTTGCCTTGTCGCGGATCTTAGCTAAGTAAAACTTTTGACCCTCCACATCTAATTTTTTTGTGATCCCTACGAACATATGGTTGAGTACCACTAGTCTAGATCATATAGTTAATATAGTATGGTGTGGTGTGGTAAAGATTAGAACCGACACAAATTCCCTTCTAATTTACCTTCTCGAAAGAACAAAATTAAAAGGAGTGTGCATTTCTAGGGCGATACAGGAAAAAATATGGATAAAAATGATAAGTAATCGTCTAAAAACACTAATTACTTGAAGCAAATATCTGTACAACTTACTACAAGCTTGGAAATAAATGCATAGCGGCTAGTAATATAGGAAACCAATAATTGAGTTTAGTATGGAGCGTATGCTACTGATAATTTTAACAACAAAAATGAATGTTAAAATGGAATGAAAAACGCTTTCAAATAACTTAACCCACTGAAGCTATTTCTGAATCTGTAATGAAACTTTTTATTGACTGACCCACTAACCGTCCAATTTCAAACATGCAAATAAATAAAACGTATGATTCATCATCGGTCCCTCCCAATTGTCGTATCATTTATCTTTAAAAGTCTGTCATGATGAATGCGCAGGAGCGCTGCATGCTGCCGCAAGATGCATGAACCAAAAACCCCATTACAGATAATAAAGCAAACGGTATATTGGCAAGAGATATAACCTCCGTTATGTGTTCAGAGAAGTGACAGATAAGGTGTCATGAAAGGCGGACTGAATTTTCAAATAGGGATTCCCACCAGGTAGTAAAATGTGAACTGTCAAGAACAAGACATTTTAAAAAGGAATGGTTATTATACTACAGAATGAAAGCAATTGGTTTAAAATATACATTTCAAAAAATAACAATTCAAAGATGAAATAAATACAGGCACAAATAAAATCAAGTGACTGGATGCCAATTATCTTTTTGTTAAGCAAATATAGAAATCACGAAATAACTTCTCTTTGTCACAAAGTCAAGTTATACTGAGGGCCGATTTAAGTGGAATTAAAAAATCTAATCTCTATCGATCTAATTCAATATATATTTGTACAACTTACTACTATACTGTTTTTTCTCTAAAATACACATAAAACTACAAAACGTTTCTGTAGTTAATAATAATTTTAAATTAATATCTATAATAATGATAATAGCCTTTATTCAGACAGATTTCACACACGTACATATTACATATAAATTTACTTAATTAACAACACCTGTCTGTGTGCCTCTATTGACAAAGGCCTCCCGCAACTGTAGCCATTATTTTCTGTCAGCTTTTGTCCATGTGCCACGTGCTATAGCGTTTATTTCATCGGCCCATCTTGTAGATGGCCTTCCTCTCCTCCTATGTCTGTCCCCAGTGAATCAGTTTATTATTTTCTTTGACCACTTTTCGTTTCCACATTTCCATTTAACCCTTTCGGTACGGACGCATTCTACGTCGCGCCGTCCCCGCTGACCGAGCAGTCGCGGCAAGCGTCCGTACTTGCGGAACAACTGCAAGCGCCCGTCAGACGCACAATACCACGCTATCTTACGCAGAGCGAGTGCAGTTGCTCGTAAAAAAAAATGCTTAAAAAATTATAACATAATGCAATAGAAAATATTTGCTCATTTCGTCAGTTTATTATTAGGCAGCGTAAAACAAGTGCAAAATACTTGCAATGAATTACCATGGAGATAACATATATATTCTGCTCATGAAGAGTCGCGAGTGCCCTAAGTCACCGTTCGTACATAACGAGTGTCAAATGTTGGGTGATCATAGTCACCGCTCGTACAGAGCGAGCGTCAGGCGTTGGGTGACTATAGTCACCGCTCGGACAGAGCGAGCGTCGGGCGTTGGGTGACTGTAGTCACCGCTCGGGTCGAACGGGTTAAGTTTTCTTATTGTTTTAGTAATATCTTTTGTCTTGATTTGTTATTTTATAGTCGATATTCTTATTGTGTCTGACAATTAAGGGGGAGGGGGAGGGGAATTACCATCTAATTAATTAAAATAATAAAATGGATAGATGCGTACTTGACGATACATGTTGATGGTTGAGTACAAGATAATTTGGAAAATATATATTACCGGAAGAGGATTAATAATTAATTTTCCCTTAACAAACAAATATAAACTCAAGAGGAAACTGACATGAAGATTGGCGGGACGGGAAAATTCGGCACAAAAGCACTCAGGAAAATCGCTTTGTAATTAATAATCGAACAATCGAGTTGTTCATTAAACCAACGTTGAGATCAGTGTGGTCTAAAAATAATGGAAATAAACACAGGACACATCCAAACACACAGAGCAAGAGCTTTCAAGCATCACGATGTAACGTGATATAACGATTTGGTTAGTATGTTTTGCATGAAACATACACAGAGGTCAAAAAAGCGTCATCAATTAATATTTCAATTCGACCTTCACCAATGTCCCTATCACGAACAAGGAAAATCGTTTTAACACATTGACAAATAAACAACCTCTAAAGTTTAATAAACTTTTGGCTGAACAACTCGCCCCTTTGTGATTCTAAGAGAAAACCAGTTGTTGTTTGTTTAGCTCCGGAATAGGACCGTGTCATATTGGATTCAAAATATTCCTCGATCCAGCTACGTTCGACGATTAAGACAGTAAAGAGGAGGCCACAATGGCTCGTTAAAAATTACAACCGCTTGTCTGTCGCTTAAAGGCGTGATGATGATGACGACGGGACGCGCGAAATAGGTGTGAACAGGTGCTGCGAAATTAAATCAGAACTCGATTAGCATACGTATTGTTTCATAGTAATACGTAGTGGCAAAACTATGATCTATTATTAGACGAGACATGTTACCTCTCTGGTGGTAACGTCATATTCGTACATGTTTTTATCTTCAATTCTTGTGAATGTTATGTATTAACAGTGGGGTTTTTTTTCTAAATTTTCTATCTCATGATTTGTTTTTCAAGAGGTTGGAAGGCAAACGGGCAGGCAACGGGCAACCTGATGGAAACAACGCCGCCCATAAACACCTGCAGTGCACAAGCGTTGCTGGCCTTAAAGTATCATTATGGGAGAGGTAGGGGTAGGGCGATGGTCTCCGGAACTCAACCGCTCACCGAACGAAGGATGCTACCACTCAGACGCCGGTTTTCTGAGGGCGTGTGGTACTTCCCCGGGCGAGCCGGCCCATTCATGCTACAGACAAGTAATATTCCATTCTCGACAAAGTATTCGTCTGCACCGTGGCTCTTCCACTATTAAAAATTGCGACCCTTACGGTGGCAATTTTTAATAGTGGAAGAGCCTTGAGAAGAGCTTTTGAATAAATTTCATTACCATAAGATGACACGTGTATTCTTACGCCTGCCACTTTTAAAAACAAGCCTACAAATTGTCTATTCTATTTCTTTTGTATATATATATATATATATATATATATATATATATATATATATATATATATATATATATATATATATATATAAGCGTCGTAAGTAACACAGACTTTCCATAAACGAAACAGAGTTGTTAGTTTTCTTATTTTCGTCTTAACCAAGAATTTACTGATTCAGTTTATCAAAATGAATTTGTTTCCCAAGCGCTATCGAGTTAACAATACCATTACGGTTAATTGCGTTACAATACAAAACATGAGTCACAATATTATACACCGATAAAATTTATGTCAAAAGGTATCATAAAAATTGTGCAAATCGTGACTTAGCCGGAGCTAACATTAATTTTTCTAAGAATTTCGCAATTGGCAAAGTAGTTAAATTTTTTTTATTGAGAATTGAGTCATTATATTAAAATAAATGAGGAGTGGAGCTGGATAGCGAGTGCACTGCACCTTATGAAGGAGGAGGTGAGTTGTGCTGAATTGGCTGGCAACCTTCGCAAGTCGGAGAGGCACACTTAGAAGTACATACAATTTTTCTAAATCATAACGCAACACACATTAATACATACATATCGTCACGCCTGTCTCCCGTAGGGGTAGGCAGAGACCACAGATCTCCATCTGCTACGATCTCGGCATATTTTTCATACTTCCTCCACTCTCATTACTCTCCTCGTGAAAGCCCACCGGTTAAGTGTATTTTTTGACCTGGCCTTTCTAAAAATTTTTCTAATTCATAACGCAATACGTTTTCAAAATGTTATCTGTATACTTTTATATACATTTAACTAACACACCATGCTCGGAAACATACAGTCATCCGCAGAGGCAATTATTATCGTGCATCGGGTAGCGGGGTGGGGGGAGGGGGAGGGGGGTTTTGCAAGCGGCGCGGGCATAGGGCGAGCGTAAAAAGTAAAAACAAATCATAAAACCTGTTGCATTGTTCTTTCGCAAGACGACCTCAACGAACCGCTCTGATAAGCAACGTTTCCAACGATAATACACGTGTTCTTTCCCCGTGGACAAACTAAACTATCAGTCATACCGTATAATAATGGATTTGAAACGATTACTTCTACACTTTTTTTTCGCCTCTAAGAATCTGCCGAACTACGGGCACTTCAGATGCGTAACGTAACTTAGGGTTGGGATATAATAAGGATGTAATGGGGGTGAAAGAACGAAATATGAGTGCGAGAAGGAAACAAAATAAATGGTACAGAATTGTGCCTTCACTGAAGATTTTAATTTTTTTTTTTTTGGATAGGAAGTCAAACGAGCTGGCGCGTCACCCGATGGAAAGCAATCAACGCCACCCATGAACATCCTCAGTGCTATAGGCAGTGCAGAAGTGTTGCCCGCCTTTAAGGAGTCTTATTGTAGGGGGAAGGTAGAAGAGAGGCTTCGGAACTCAACCGCTCACCGGACGAAGCGCGGTAGTTAAGCTACCAACTCAGACGCCAACAAAGTATTCGTCTGCAGCGTGCCTTAATCTTAATAATATGTTACAGAACACTAGAACCCACACCAGGACTTCCTGTGTTGTAGGAAACTAAACTCTTTCCTTCATAAAAAATACATAAATGTTATAACATAAATATCAAAACAGTATTGAAAAAACTAGTGATAATAAAACAAGAATTAAGATAATAAATTATTAAAGATGTGATCTGTATGTGTGCAGGTATGTGTGTACATATACATTCCGTTGAGCCAACAATGTAAACCCACAGGAAATAAAATACAAAGATACACACACACTTGAGAAGGAAAGTGGTACTTATGAGCGGAAACGCAACACTCCGCGAGGAATGGCCGATAAGGAAAAGTGTGTCTCAAAATCGATTGGCGAAATTCAACGTGATCTTAACACAGATGTCAAAATTAAAAGCTTGTCAGGCGGCCGAGCCGAGCAAATGATAAACAAATTAATAATTCAGTGTGAATACGAGCAATCTGCAAATATGACAAATAATAACGGCGTACCCGGTAGAAAGCGATACGAGTGGCCGACAAAAAAAAATACTATAACTAAGTTGAGTCGAGAGACATATACCGACGTAGTGAAAGTGAACCAAAAGCAATTGATCATATCAATTTTGCATATGTCTCACATTTGTAAAACATGTCATTACGCCTGCAAACTCACGCCGTACGGACGGAATCGCGGTGAGCAAAGTAAGAGTAGTCCTACATGTCAAATGTCAAAATGTTTTTCAGTTTTTTTTTTTTCTTTGATGGCAATTATTATAATTATAACTATTACGCCACTTTCAAGTAAAATACAAATAACATTAAATCTTTTGAAATGTAAACTAGTCAGCTTGTCACGTTACGTCTTGATAAAATGGTGGCTATTTTACAAAAACCTATGGGACTAATTTAGTCAACTAAAAAAAGTCATGATACACGCATTTATTCAGTTATACCCCTTAATCGAACTATATTGTATAATATGGTAACATAATTAAACAATATAACTGATAATAATATAAGATTATAAAAATAAAATAAAAGCACAACGTCACTGATGTTAATTGACGGGAAAAGTCTGTATTTCAGTTTTATTCTTAATTTAAAACATCTGTAACTACTTTGTTGGAACATTTCGCATCAACGTTCATCAGTGACGTTGTGTTTTTATTTCATTTTCATAAGATTATTAATGGAGTCAGGCGTACTTTGCGGAAATCTATTACTATGATCCAGGACAGTCAAAAGTTTTTTCTTAGCTAAGATCCGCGACATGCAAACAACAACAGAAGATTAATAATGTGTGTTTTCCTGCTGGATGAAGTGGATTTATTTGGAATTTAAACCAAAAACTTACCAAAAAACGGCCAGCAACTCTCCACCCACGCGAACTACTATACACAACACCAAACACACACTACCACTTTTCCACCTTGTAAACGACACGTATTTCGCCCCAACACGAGGCATCTTCAGATATAGTAAACTCTACGGAAGACAACCGAAAAGTTGTGATTTTCATAATTTTATATTATTGTCAGTTATATTGTTTAATTGTGGTGTATTATACAATATAGTTCGATTAAGGCATATATGTGAAGTGGCATGAAATAAATGCATGTATCGAATGAATAATAATAATGAAAAATATATGAGGAGATCACTATAGCCGAATCGGCTAAGATAACATCAAACAAACACAACAAAAAGAAACATATAACAAAACGGATACGTTACTTCTTATTCCAATTCTCTCTTCTCTCGTATTCAAAGATGAAATCTGTATTCATATTTTACATCAGAGACCAACGCGAGCACCGTCATTGCATCACGAGCGACCTCTATCGGTATCATAGTACTGAACCAGTCAAATAACCTGGACCAAACGAGTTCTTCAACAACAATCGTTCTTACGTTCACATCACGCGTTTAATGACACATTTGTTCTTGTACGGTCAACGGTGAAAATTTGTATAACAACTATGACGAAATAAGTTTCATTTAACAGATAATATTCCACTTTTACCAAGTATTGTTACTTGTATACCACCTCACTGAAATAGTTTTATTCAATATAGATCATTAAATGTAATAGTTATTAAAAAAAGAATGTAAAATAAAAAACACTACCACTCAAAGTTTTTAGTTGTGGACGAAAACGCAATGTCGAACGTGTCGAAGCAGGTGCCGAAATGAACTGGAGCGATAATCAAATCAAAAACAACGCGTTATCGGCCTCACATAATCAGTTGTACTCGATCACATACATATCAAGCATAATGAGGGAACGCCGTGATTAGACGTGATTGTATGTTTGGCAGTTTTTCATGGAAGTCACATATTGCGCATCTATTGTTTTTTTGAATACTAACTTCTTCCTGTTAGATAGCTAGCTATCTTGTTTTCTTTTTCTTGTTTATTTGTCAAAGATAACCCAGGTTTCCGCGAATAACTGTCTTCCATGGTAACTTATCGCGCCCTAGGGTTCTTTACCCTCATTATTAGGAAAGAACTCAAAAATCTTGAACGCAACACAACGCTGGGGAGGGTAGGGCACTTCGGGCAAAGGGCGACGCGATGTGCAGATTAATTTACCGATACACTACAGATGTCCATGTAGAAAGCTGTGCGAGCGAGGCATGAGGAGCGAGGAACGAACGGTGGCATGTAATTTGCACCAAGACAACGCCATCTATCAATACGCGTCATAATCCTTAGGATCGAGGGAACGAATTAAAAAAAACTTGGCACCCCTCCACGCTCGCCTTACTGAGGGTCGTCCACTCTAACAAGAAATCTTCCTATCGCCACCTGGCTCCCGCGAGGGGGAAGGGCCAGCGACGTACCCAACGTAACTTTTTAAGTATATTACTTCAACTGTACTCCGAAGCGAGGTGAAGGGTGAGGAACGACTAACGGAGAGCCGTTTCGCTGTGACGACGATGACGATGACGATGAATGTGAGAGCAAGGATGGATGAAAAGATGAGTGTGGAAGAGGCGGAGAAGGTGTGCCGGGATCGTAGCGGATGAAGATCTGTGGTCTCTGCCTACCCCTACGGGAAACAGGCGTGACAATATGTATGTATGTATGTATTCCGAACCAATACGTCATAACCCTCAAAAATAAGCCTAAACATTTCTTAAATGTAGAGTACATTTAAGAAATGTTGAGGCTTATCTTTGATGAATTTATACCGTTTCTATAATGCCTACGCTATTGCAGATGTCTACACAGGTGTCATTGACTGCCTTTTATTAGATGACACGCTAGCTAAGCGAGCTTTTCTATCCCAGAGAACAGCATTTTTGAATCTCACATTTGGAAATGGTGTACAACCATCGGATGGTGTACAACTGTGAAGGATCGTGGATCAATGTGGTGGGAATGTAATGTGATGGTAAACAAGAAATGCGCGAAATATTTGGAAAGCACTGGTTATGTTTTCCCGCCGGTCGCAACTCACCAGCGACAATGGCATGTTGATGGACGCTGAACAAACACGTTTGTGTTCTCAGAATCACCGCTCGTACACACAACAACACCAGTAGCGGTTTTACACGAATGTAATTTTACAAACAGTTTTCCTACTTATTAAGAGAAGGCTTTTAGTTCTGAATACTTCAAGAAAACTCTTTTCATCTTCATATTAAACTAATAATAATGTATGTATGTGTGTATATATGACGGTCTTGCCATTATAGTGAATCATGTCATAAGACTCTTAGAATTAGGATGTTAGCTAATTAAAATTTTGACTGTCCACATCTTTATGAGAAGTTTATCTTATCTATTTCTTATAGGATAGGAACATTTAAGGTCATTTGTATCATTATGGGAGTGGGAATGGGGAGAGTGGGGAGTGTTGGGACTCCGGAACTCGGCCGCTCACCGTAGGAAAAGCGGTGGGTAAGCTACCACTCAGACGCCGGTTTTCTGCGGGAGTGTGGTTCAGCCCCTTTATGCTACAGACAAATATTATGCCATTTTCGACAAAGTATTCGTCTGCACCATGGCTCTTCCACTATTAAAAATTGCGACCCGACAGTCAGATCTACGACCAAGAAAGAGTAATAAATTTCATTACTATAAGGTGACCCGTGTACTCTTACGCCTGCCACTTTTAAAAAAGAAGCCTACATATTTCTAGTTATTACATGCATTTCGTTAAATGGATAAAGAAACATATTGATTCGTTCGAGAAGCAATTAGAGACGATTAAAATGGAACTCGTCGATTCTTGGCAACCGTAGTTGCCAAAATCGAGTTATATAGCGTTTCTGCAATGTCAATGGCACTGCGGATATCTATCTCATAAAATAAAATAGATAGAGATCAACTATTCGTATACATCGTTATGCAAATCCGGAAAGCGTTAAAAAAACAATGACACGGAAGTCAATGCGTGGAAATATAAACAAACAGCGAACGCACCGTTGAATTCGATCGCGACCACGCGTCCTCGCCCTTAGGACAAACACATGCATATACATACACACGCGTTCTTGAAGCAGATACAATTGATAAAATATATTTTACATGTCTTCGTGTAAATTAGTTCTTTTTTTATTTTATGGGATAGGAAGGCAAACGAGCAGGCGTGTCACCTGATGAAAAACAATCAACGCCACCCAAAGACACTCGTAGTGCCACAGACATTGCAGAATGGTTGCCAGCCTTTCTTATAAGTTCTAATGTCGTATCGATTCTGAAACACCAATGGAGATAGCTGGTTCCACAAGGTAGTGGTGCGTGGAAAGAAGTTTCTACAAAAACGAAACGTACTGGATCGCCACTCATCCAGGTGGTGAGGATGAAACTTTTCTTCGTGGCGAATTGAGAGTTTCGGGAAAAACGTAATGAAGCAGATATCCGCGAGCGGTGATTACTTGCCACCAGACGATCCATTATTTAGACGTTTACTTGTCTTCAAAAAAAAAAATTGTCAACCCACATATAAAACTAACAAAAATTTAACAAACTATTATCCCACCAGCTAATTAAACATTGAGACAATACAAAAAAAAATTAACAAGACAAGCCTGCCTACTTGACATAATTAAGTGGCACCTACTAATTAGTTATACAGTAACGACGTTCCAAAATATTTTACAAATAAATTATACACATATTAAATATTCACGTGTTGAACTAAGTGACGGTGATAAACAGCGATTATATAAGATTTTTTTTTTATGAGATAGGAAGGCAAACGAGCAGGCGTGTCACCTGATGGAAAGCAACCAACGCCACCCATAAACATCCGCAGTACCATAGGCAGTGCAGAAGCGTTGCCGGCCTTTAAGCAGTGTCATTATGGAAGGGGGAATGGGGGGAGCGGGAAAGGGTTGGGCCTCCGGAACTCAACCACTCACCGGATGAAGCGCGATAGTTATGCTACCGCTGAGACGCCACTTTTCCGCGGGAGTGTGGTACTTCCTGGGTGGTGTTGGCTATAGTGATGGACATCAACATCATATCACCAACAGCCTATGCAGTCGACTGCTGGACAAAGGTCTCCCCTAAGAAGCGTCACCTAGCCTGATCTTCTGCGTGATTCATGCAATTAATCCACAGCAATCCATCTACCAAGCGTGGGAATTACGTGTATATATATATATATATATATATATATATATATATATATATATATATATATATATATATATATATATATATATCCCGATGCGGAGATCGAGCTAATTGGTCGTCGATTGTTATATTTATATTATATGACTATAACGTTAACGAACAGAAGTCGGCACCGTGCAACTACAGTGACCACCAAGGCTGGTCGGTGAAACCGACACCGATACGAGACCGCGTACTTGCCTCACCGCCGGCCGCGCATCACTTCCTCCACAGTAGCCGATCGACTGTAACTCATCATTGCACTATATACTTCCACTTAAGGTGTCTCAATACGTCTAAAAAAAATTATAACGCTATGTTACTTAAACTCTTGCCGTGCCGTTTAGCTCGACGAAACTCAGGCCCAAGTGTTACGCGTCAACGCGTGGTAATCACGTCGTACCTTCCTCTTCACAACTATCTTCTATAATCATGCGCCTTGGATGCTATTAAATTTCAATATATAAACTACTTTGTAACAGCACTTATGAGACTCGTGACTAACTCAGATGGCGTACTGGTAGAAACTAATATTCAATCACGACCCAGGCTCGTGATGTTTACGTTTGGCCCGACTATCTATCTATTCACGAGCCCGGCTCGTCATATTCATGTTTGAGCTAAAATTTTCATCACGAGTCAGACTCGTTAAAGCACTTTAATACCAAACATGTAACAGGTCATAACAGAGTCAGATTGCAGCAGTATAGATATTGTCGCGTATTGTTCTTATTGTTATGTATATAAGGCTTGATTATAGATTGTAAGTTTGTATGTGGGGGTTGATGAAATATGTGTATGTATATTAAGCTCGAATTCCGTGAAGGTCGGGCGGTAGAAGAAAATCAATTTTATCAATGAGTGGAGGATTTGACTGAGCCATCGCTAATTTCCTTCTATAAGTACTAATCGCATTAAGTCTACCTAATAATGTGCGCAAATTATTAAAATTATTAAATAAAAAAAATAAGCGATTTCCCAAAAAGGTTGCCATGACCGAATCGCCTAGGAGAACGTCATTAATTAAGCTTTATTTAACGCAGCGAGTTTTCCGTTATCCAAACACATACAGTGAATGCATCAAGGTATAATTGAGTGTCAAGTTTGTTTTGAACATTCACGTGTATTCCACAAATCACCATAAGCATAATTAAACAGTCCGTTTCTGTTAAATTGTACACGGGTGTCTTCATCATCAACAACCTGCGGCAGTCCACTGCTGGACATAAGCCTCCCACATGGAGCGCCACCTAGCCCGATCTTCGGCTACACGCATCCAGTTTCTGCCAGCCGCCCTGCGCAGATCGTCGCACCATCTAGCCGGGGGCATCCTACACTACGTTTACCGAGACGCGGTCTCCACTCCAGCACTCGTTTGCTCCAACGATTGTCAGATGTCCGACAAACGTGACAATTAGCAAACTAAAGTGGCAATGGGCTGATTGCCACTTTAGTATGCTAATTCGAAAGGCTATGTCGGTGACTTTAGTTGTCTGGCGGATTTGTTCATTCCGAATCATATCTACCAGAGAAACTCCGAGCATAGCTCTCTGAGCGACTCTGAGCTTATGAAACAGACGGATATATACATGTATGTACACGAGTATGATCGACTTGAATTAATTTTTATATATTATTAGCTTACCGGTCGCGCGTTGCTGCCATCTCAGTAGAAAGGAGACTCAAGGAAACTCGTTATGATAAAATTCAATATACATTATGTCATTTTCGTCGGAAGGGTATTTCAATATTTAAGGTTATACACTCCCCTATCGTAGTATAGATGTACTTCCAGAAACCTTCATAAGAGTGTACGCAACAACCATCCAAAGTTTCACGGCGATTGAATTAACGATGTAGTAATGCGTAAAGGACAAATCAACATACATTCGTTTTTATATACATATAAAGATGCAGCAAAAGCTCAAATGGGAAGGATTGTATTCACAATGTAGGGTCATGGCTTCAGTTCTAACATTGATGTGAACCATTGATTCCTACCAAGGCATCATTAAGTTAGTCGGAATGGTGAAAAGACATTCTAATAGTATCAATACTTTATTAGTCTTCTATTTTTTAATATCACTCTTTACACCAGTGCAAAAGCAATAAATGTATCGCTTGGTAATGTACCATCATGTGGATGTACATGATAGTACATGACCAAGCGAACTGCACAAACAGCGACCACATGCCATCACCAGAGCCAGCAAAGGACAGGAAACTAACTACGATAAACATAAGAACCAAATTGGGTAGCCGCTTTTTTATTACAATGGTCCAAAAGTATACAATGAGTTCCCGAGATGAAATAAAAAAGTAAAAGTAAAAATATTGATAAAACTACTTTGTAAGAAGCAAATCCATGTGTTTTTTCCAGGATAGAAGCAATACTATTTGGCATATATATATATATATATATATACGCCTAGTGAAACCTACGATGCTCCATCAAATTTCACATGTAAATTTTGATAAATAAAATAAATAAATAAAAATACAGGAATAAAAGCAATAACAATATACTCCGTTCGCCCGATAACATTTCCCAGCGGAAGACAATCGACCGACAAAAACAACGCACTAGCATTAAACTTTCATACCCCATTTAACAACAGCCTTACGGGACTAATTTTTAAAATAATTAGTTACATAAAACAACTAGCTTTACAGTAAAAGATTTTTCGATAAAGAAAGAATTATGCTTCTAACGGAGACTAGATCGTCTTTCGTATGAAAAGTATGTAAGGATTTCGTAATATGTTTATGTATAATAAAGAGTTTAAATTTTAATTTAAAGAATTCGTAACTTGTGAGCCGTCAGATAAAGTGGGCCGCGATATATTTTCTAATAGCATTTAATGGCCGGCGCATAGCAACTAAGGAAACCAGAAAAAAAAGAACCGCTTAAAATTCAACGCGTACAAAAATAAACGAGCCACAATCAAAACAAAAGCACTCGTCATTCCGCGAACGGTGTTATCTTGGTTCTAATTATTCATGAGGGATCGAGGAAGCGCACGGAATCACGAACAAAGAGATATGTCGATTATTCAAGGCACAAATTGCTTCCGATTGGTGTAGTAGGTACAGTATTTCGGCGTCACCTCGGCTCACTTCCTGAGACGACTTCCAAGCGGCGAGGAAGCCGGCCACGGTGCACCGGCCGACCCGACCCGCGTAGCCTTGGACGGGTGCTCCCTGAATTCTAATCGCGCGGCCTTGCGGAAGCGTGTCTCACTCTCGTAACATGTAACCGGCGGCGACCCATCCGACACGGCACCACGATCGTCCGATACGCACGCATACATTTGACACCGATACTATCTGCCAATTATACAATAGCAAATACATCTTTATTCAATTCCCAATATTGTTTATTTATTTAAAATAAAATCCACAGCATATATGTAATACGCTAAATTTATACAAATTTAGAAATCTTATGGAGCCAAACAAAGGGTTGATATTTTAATATTAATATTAACTTATTTTTAATATAATACTACACTTACACTTATTATAAGTAATAAATGGCTCATATTAAAAATATATACAATATTAATTAAAAGTATTTTATATACCTTATTTAATATGTTGTGAATGTATGTGTATGTGTGTGTGTGTGTAGTGTGTGAGCGTGTGCATGTGTGAGAGGTAAGAATGTATATTTAATAATAATTATCGTCTGAAAAAATTTTTAAAACTTTTTTTTTAAATGTGGCTCTAAGTGTATGAAATAAGTCTAGGGCTTCAAATAATTTATTGTAGGATTAGTTTACATTCTATAGAAATATATTTTTTATATCGTGTTCAACTTTTTAACTGTCAATAAAATACTTTTTATTCTACCTCTGAAGTTCAAATACATTTTCTTGTTATTTGGGTGTTGATGATGATGATGATTTATAATGTATATAAATATATTATATCTAATAAATCGCAATTGCGAAAAACAGTTTTCTTTTTTCACAGCGCATATGTGTTCCATTGCTTGTCACGAACAATGGAACGAAACACTCGTTGAAACGAGGGGGTGATACACACCAACGTATCACCAATAGTAGTAGAAGTAGAAGGACAAAGTTCTTGCGGCCGATTACACAAAAGATGGACAGACTTTATTATAGTTTCAACCAAGTGTTTCATTACCCGACCATGCATGCGAAGCCAGATAGATATAGGAGCCTCACTTAGCCCGCTACCACCTTATCAGACGACTAATAACCACGACCACTTCGCGCGGAGTGTACGATTGAAGAGGAGGATATTAAATGGTAAGAATATGACAATTCATGCGAGGGCTATTCGTATATAGAGATTTAATAGAACAATGTCGACGATCAATCAAATACTTATTTAGCGGGCGTAATGACCCCTACGGAAGTAGCCTTCGGCTGTGTTTCCGGCCCTATACAATATTGAAACCTTTAAAAAAAGATCTACAATGTATCTTATAGGTGCCATAAAGGTTATGCCTCTAGTATTGCGGATGTCTATGAACGGCGTTAATTGCTTTCTATCAGGCGATACGCTTACTCGTTTGCCCCCTTATACCATTAAATAAAAAATGACCCAAAATGAGTCTTGGCCTCCACCAATAAGACTCGCCACCTGGATCGATATTACGCCACCGTCTGCCAGTCCTCATATCAATCAAACAAGAAACAGGAATTCGTTTGCGTTGTAGTTGTGTTGAGATTTACAATGGGAACCTCATTCGTACCACAAAGTGTGCAAACAAAGAGTTGCGGCGCGCGTCGAGTTAGTAGTTGGAAATGATTAGCACAAAGCTGTGGCTCGCCGCAGCCCGAGGAGTAACCAGTTCCGCTGACCGAACGGGTCGCGCTAGGCTAAGTGGACCGACGTGGTTTACTGCATAGATACGCGATACGCGTCGATTTCAAGTTGCGCACTTGAAATTATCGCCCCCGACGATTCACACTGACATTGAAAATTACCCGTGTAATAATAACTCGTGAATACTTACGGCATGGTGTTGAGTTTCATGTAGTTGTCGAGCGGTAGCGGTTCAAGGCTTTTGGAGTTGATGTTCGCGCTCGACAAACGCCTCGGCGTTCTCATCCAACTGCCCCTCTGCCGTCGGAAACCTTTGTCGTTCTTCAACAACTGCAGGTGACGTTTTACAATGTCGTGCCACTTCCACTTCACCGTGGCCGGAGAGTCACTGGCCGCGTCTTCTTTACAAATTTGTAGTCCATCACTAAACCTCCTCATGTTTTGAAGGTATATTTCATTCGATTTCGGCGGAAGGCTTTTCCTTCTCTCGTCGGCGATGATTCCGTCGTCTTGCGAATTCTGTTCGGCGATCCATTTCGATATGAAATCGTTTTTATCACAGACTTGTGCGATCACCGCCTCCTCTCTGGGTGAAGGCGGTATCCAATCCAGACTCACCCACTGACTAGATTTGGGTTTCGATTTGAAAATAACATCCACGTCGTCATCACAATCCGACGAACCGATTGAACAGACGGACGTCTTTTTCCTTCGAAATCGAGACCGAACAATTGGCTTACAAGACGACAAAGAATCTGGACTTCCGCATTCTATGTTGTCCTCTTTTCTAACATCCTGTAAACTCTTAATTGATTCAATATTTACGTAAGAGTTTTCGGAGCATGAAGAGTCAACACTAAACCTAGGTATACTTCTTTGGGATGGTTTGGATCTTTTTATAACTTCTTCATTACAAATTTCAGCTGTCCTACAACCAATTTCCCGTTCGTTTGTTAAAGAGAATTTTCTCTCATTAGTTTTCTCATTTTCCATTTCAATAATTTTTGCCATGCTTGGAAAAGTATCTTCTTTGCCAAGTTCTATTATCCTAGTTAGCCTTTGAGGTCCTTCCCTGTCGAGATCACTATTTGTTATCGTTGAAAACGAATTATCTTCATCTAATTCTATAATCCTAGTAATTCTTTGTGGAATGTCACCACCTTCCCCCTCTGAGGACACTGGGGTGATAACATTATTATTTTCAAATTCGATTATCCTAGTTATCCTCTGAAGAGGCTCTTTGTCTTCGGAGACTTGAGAATTAAAATCGTCTAATTCTATAATTCTTGTTATCCTTTGAGGATATTCTATCGACTCTCGAAGAGGGCAAGACTTAATATTGTCTCTCTCAAGCCTTTGCCGGCACTCGTCGGATTCTAAGGTATTAGTTGAACTAGCTAAGGATTTACTATCTAAATCTGAACATTTCTTCATTGTACTTGGCGTATTACATTTATCAAATGTTACCTTTTCCTCTAAAGAGTTACTGCGACTTTTCGCTTTTTGTAATGCACTTTCAGATAAAAAAACACATGGCACTTCGAGTTGCATTGACATTTTTCGCCGCCGCGTCGTGTTCTCCTTCTCTTTGTTGATGTCATTGTCAAAACTCTCGGGGACGGCGGTGTGCGGCAAAATAATAGGAGTGCCGGCCACCATACGCAAAAAGTCCGTGACGGCCGCAATGTGCGCCCCGGTGACGGCTCCCTGGAGTTTAACACCGGACACCTGGTGGGGCACTAGTTGGTTGTCGCGCATACACCACACTACGGGCAGAGCCCCCTCGGACACCATGGTAGTGTCGCCGATACGGTGTCAGTTCGAACCGGTTGCAAAGTCAAATCGAACTTGGAACTCACTGGCGCACTTCGGGGCTGCGTGCACTTTTCAAACAATAAACGTATTCAATGGCACAGTTGAGCGGTCCGTGGAGCGACATAGCGCGAACGCGACGCGGGCCGGTACGGAACGGAGCGGAGCGGGGGACGTGCGCGCGCGGCGGTGCTCGCGAGAGATAAGGCGGAGAGAGCGCGAGCGCGCGGCCGCTCCCCGTCGCGACCCCCCCTCCCACGCCCTCCGCACCCCGCGCGCCACACCGCGCCATCACCGATCACACATCAATCTCCATCCGATGCACTCCTCTCCACGGGCGAATTATGCAACGGTCTGACTGACCTATTAAACTCACTACCATTGTCCCAAATATATTAACATTTGTCTAACGGTTCAAGAAAAATGACAACTCCCGGATTAATTAAGTGTAAGGCTATACCTTAGACACAGGCTCGTTCATAGTTCAGACACAACAAAACAATTATTTCTTAGATTTTAAATTAATAAAACTTGTGGTGTACGCTAAATAATAATCTATTTATCACAATGTGAAGAAAAACTTTGTAACCCTTTTGTAGCACACTGAGCGCACAGGGGAATGTGAGAATATGAGTGCAAGAAGATAAAATTTATGTACAACGCTATTTATTGTATGTTATTTTTTAATCGTTTGCATAACGTTCGCAACAGACTTTAAGACGTTAATGTTGTTTAATCTTTATTTATTTTTTGTGGGATAGCAGGGCAAACGAGCAAGCGTGTCGCCTGATGGAAAGCAATCAACGCCGCCCATAGACAACCGCGACACCGCAGGAGTCACAGAAGCGTTGCCGGCTTTAAAACTACGTTTACGATGTATTTATGTATATTATATTGTTCAAACTTAAAAATGTAATGAACTATCGAATTTCGTCCACTGGGCTTACACTGGTTATCATAATTAGTATTTTTTATGAAATAGGAGTGCAAACAAGCGTGTTACCTCATGGAAAGCACTCTACGCCGCCTAGCGTTTCCGGCCTTTCAGGTATGTGTGTAGGCTTGTTCTTTGAAGGTTCAAATACCACTGAAGGCAGCTTCAAGTTTCAGTTATGTTAAGACTATATGATAAACTCCACCATTAAAGCTCGCATCCTAGTTTTTTCGGGCACGTGTTGTGACGGAATGAAGCCTCTGTGAAACGCGTCGTAGTGCAGGGAAGATAGAAAGGATAAGCCTCGCGGCTTATCCTTTCTATCTTCCCTGCACTACGACGCGTTTCACAGAGGCGTACAACTCCATTGCCTTGGCCCGCCAAGTGAAGGACGAACTGAATGGTACAATAAATGTATGCATCAAGAGGAAGCAAATAAATTGCTGGAAGTTTTTAAGAAAGGTCAGGTCAAGAGTACCCTCAACCGGCGGGCGTGCATAAAGAGAGTAATGAGTGTGGAGGAAGCAAGGAAAGTATGCCGAGATCGTAGCAGATGGAGATCTGTGGTCTCTGCCTACCCCTACGGGACACAGGCGCGATATGTATGTATGAGAAGGAAGTCAGTACGAGAAGAATGTCGATGGAGTCTAAAGCAAGCCACCATTGAAAGTGACGATTTACCACTACACTACTACGACTACTCTGACAAGAGTTCAAACGACTGAGAAGAAAATAAATAAAAATACGTTCCATCCTCATAATCTGGATGGCAGGCCTTCGAGCACCGTGCGTGCAGTTTAGTCGCAGTTTTATGCCACATACTGTGGAAATGTGGAATCAGGCGGGAAACAGGCGTGACAATATGTATGTATGAACGTATGTATCGCGTTCTTTCTCAGAATCATAAACAGATTTGTATGCCTCTCTTTGTGTGCCGATAAATTTTGAAATTGTTAAAACTGTGACGCTGCAAAATAAGCTAAGAGAATCATTGCCCTAGGCATTGCCTTGTGCGGCCTTAGATAAGAGATAGATAAAAGTAGTAGACTTGGTGTTGCGGATGTCTACGGGCGACGTTGATTGCCTTCCATCGGGCGACACGCTTGCTCGTTTGCCCTCCTATGCCATAAGAAAAGACTATTTAGTGTTACGGGTGCCTGCGTGCGTGAACAGAGGGGGCCGAGTCGAGTAGAATATTAAATTATATTGAAATGCCTGCAGCGAGTGTAACGCGATAGGTAGCAAGTTTCTTTCTTCACAAAGTGTATTTACATAAAATATGCGAGCACTTGTAGTTTGTGCTGCGCTGATGTAACGGCTCCCAACTGATATTAGTAAAACGTCCGCCCCGCCTCGCGCGCTGTTCTTATCGATTAACTGCAATTTCGATTCGATTCGACGTACGCGATTGCAATTTTAAGTTTCGATACGCTACGAATAATTGGCATTCAAATTTATTTGATATGAGAGCTATCTTTAGTACATATAGTCTTTCTCCCACGCATTTGTTTTTCTTTAATTGCAAAAATAAAAAAGTAACATAAAAAAAAACTTTTCCTGCCAACTTACATAACCGTCGCTGTGTTTTTATTTCATTTTTATAATCTTATATAGTTATCAATTATATTGTTTCATTGTGGTGGCATATTATATAGTATTATAGTTCGATTAAGGCGTATAAGTCGAATGAAATAAATATGTGTATCGTGACTTTTTGACTGAAGAAGTTCATAGAAGGTTTTGGTTGAATATCCACCATTCAACAAGTGTCATCTAACAATAGTTTAAATAAATGTATTTGAAGTTGAATGGATTAATAAAGGAGTTAAATTAAAAAATTGTTATTTTAAAAATTTAAAAAAAGATTAAAAATTGTAATTTCAGTAGAATTAAAAAAGAAGAAGAAAGAAGAACCATTGTGAACCACCATCGCTCGGACATGACCACCGAAAAATTTAAAAAAAAAAAAAAAATATATATATATATATATATATATATATATATATATATATATATATATATATATATATATATATAAACATATAAGAAAGATCGGGCTAGGTGGCACTTTTTAGGGAAGGCGTATGTGTAACAGTTGATACATGAAGCTTTTGATAATTATGAATAATTAAGGCCTCTCAGGCACGATATGCCACTTTAGTGGTTTTCAGTAATGTTCTCTTTCTTCTTTTTGACTAACACGCCACTATAGTGGTTTTAGCGGATGTCATATTCCTGTAAAATACGTCACAATAGTGACGCACTCTAGTAGTAGACTAACTCACCGTTTATATTAATTAATCATTTTCACGTATTGTTTCACAATTGTATTGTCTTCAAATCTGCCCTACAGAGAAACAGCCCCGTGCAAAATTCAGCCATGCCTAAGAGGTTAAGAGTACTTAAAAAAGATGATAATTATCACTGGAATAATTATCACCGTTAGACAAAGCGCAGTTCCGTCATAGCTGAATGCATCGGTATCAGCGCGCTTGGTATTGACGCAATACGAGACGTTGTAAACCTTGACCCTGCTGACTCCCTGTCATCCGCGACTCATTTGAGATGATCTGTTGAAAGCCACTGTTTCCTTCAAATATTTTTCATGGGATATAGGGAGGTGGTGGGGGGTCGAGTCTCCGGAACTCAACCGCTCACCGGACGAAGCGCGTTAGCTAAGCTACCTGTTTTTTACGGCCGTGTGGTACTTCCCCGGGCGAGCCGTCCCATTCATGCTATAAACAAATGATATGCCATTCTTGACGAAGTATTCGTCGACAGCGTGGCTCTATCAGTGCATCAAGTCTTATCCTCTACAAATCTAAAAAAAGTATTTGACCTGGAGTGGATGAATACAAAGTGTTTTATTAACGATGGAAAAAATTTGATGATTTGAACAAGATATATGGGGAGAGTGTGAACTAATAGTGGGAATGGAAAAATATTTTTTTTTCATTTCTATTTCATTTCTCTGTTTAACTGAATCAAGTTAAAACCGCAAGGTTAATAAACAATCAACGCTAACCGCTGACCCCAACAGCGTCTTTGTTAACACTTTACACTAGATGCACAGTGTACGCAAGCGGGCGCTCGTCGCGCGGGTCTTTCTGTGTACAGTTAGGCCGTGTGCCATCTTTGTCAGCGTCCATCACACGCTGTGACGACGCGGTACCGCTACCATTGTGGACCACCACCACTCGAACATAGACCACCGTGGTTTTGAACTAAGATGCAATCAACGATCGCAAAATGTTGAATAAATAAATATATATTTATTTACAGTTCCTGGCCAAATTATTAGACGCACTGTATTTTTTTTAATAATTTTATGTTTGGATAATTTAAAAATAAAAAACAAATCAATACGTACAATATGTCGTACGTATAATCAATAGGTACAACATCACTCGGTAATTAATATTTTATATAAAATCTTGCAGTGCGTCTAATAATTTGGACAGGGACTGTATTTATACAAATTATTTATTTCGACATAAGAAATTACGTTTCATTTATCGAACGTCAGACTGTAATCAATGAAGCTTTACAACCATTTCGTAAAGAGGTTTCTCTGAACGGAGAAGAAACTCCGCAATTATCTTCTTTTTTATTATTAAAAAAATATATTAATTTCTTTTATTAACAGCCACAAATCTCTTGTGCTATTGTGGGAGCGCCGCAGGCCTCTGAGAAATCTGTTGGTTTGTTTTTTGAAACTGAAGTAATAGTTCTCGTGAAACTAAGACCGTTGGACTTCTGCCTCTCAACGCTTACTTCAAACAAGGTTAACTGTTTAGAACCCCATTCGTATTGCAAGAAGAATAAAACATCTGAACACTGCTATCAATTTTCTTATACAATATACTGCAGTGAGGTACCATAAAATAAACATTTTACATTGTAATTATGTTAATTATAAATTAGATTTATAGTAAAAAATTAAAAGAGTGCAAGTTCATTTAAATACATTCAACTAATACAGGTTTATCTGTAATTATTAGTAAATTATTTTCTTAGTAGGTAGTACTTAAAATAAATTATAATTATCATAGTAGCTAATAATGTAACGATAATGTTGTCTAAATTTAGTTTTCATAGCCCACACCTGCATGTCCAACTGTTGGGCATAAACCCTCCTCTTCCCCCCTGATTTGCAAAAGAATGGACATTAACCCACCATGCTTGTCCAATACGGATTGGCGTGGTAACAACACTCCGAAGGACTTTTCCCGCCAACTGACATCAGTGACGTTGAGTTTTTATTCCATTTTCATTATCTTATGTGATCATCGGTTATATTGTTTAATTGTGGTGGCGTATTGTACAGTATAGTTCGATTAAGGCTTGTAAGTGAATTGATATGAAATATATGTAGTTTATCGTGACTTTTTAAGTTGACTGCGTAAGTCCAATAGACGGATTTGGCAGAATAGCCATAACTGTATCAAGACCTAACATAACAAGCTGATTAACCGCTTAGCCACGATGAGAGACTATAGTGGCTTTCGCGGGCGTCATCTTATAAAAAAATGCACCGCTGTAGAAGACTGAATCCAGAGCCGTGAAACCATTCAAAACAATAAAAACACCTTTGACGCCTTACGATGGTCAGGAGCACCATTAATCACAAGATATGCGCGAATGCCAATCAACAGTTACCGTCGGCGCCGTAGCGGATTGCGATGCGAAGCCCGTACGTGGCGCGGACGGAGCGCGTACTAATCACCCGCACTAATCAACCTTCGCGTGTAGGTCAAGTTCGGGGAACCAAACGATTTTAAGTCTCTCCAAATTAATGATTTGCGATATTAACACGGTGAACGCATAACTTTGTTTTTGGTGTACAATAAAAAATATATATCTATCTATTTATTTGATGCTACGGGTGTAACCGGCGACAGGGACTAAACTGGGCAGTGACGCCATGGGGGCCATCAGTGACCGGCAAATTGATTTGATTTGTTTGAGATGAGATGGCTTTTTTAAATGTTAATGTTGTCACTGTATGCAAACCCTTTATTGTTCACAAGGATAAATGCTTACAGATGTTATGTAAATGTTAAATGAACTTAACCCTTTCGGCCCGAGCGGTGACTATAGTCACCCAACGCCCGACGCTCGCTCTGTCCGAGCGGTGACTATAGTCACCCAACGCCTGACGCTTGCTCTGTACCAGCGGTGACTATGGTCACCCAACATTTGACGCTCGTTATGTACGAACGGTGACTTAGGTCACTCGCGACTCTTCATGAGCAGAATATATATGTTATCTCCATGGTAATCCATCGCAAGTATTTTGCACTTGTTTTAACGCTGCCTAATAATAAACTGACGAAATAAGCAAATATTTTCTATTGCATTATGTTATAATTTTTTAAGCAATTTTTTTTACGAGCGACTGCACTCGCCCTGCGTAAGATAGCGTGGTATTGTGCGTCTGACGGGCGCTTGCAGTTGTTCCGCAAGTACGGACGCTTGCCGCGACTGCTCGGTCAGAGGGGACGGCGCGACGTAGAATGCGTCCGTACTGAAAGGGTTAATGTTAAATTATTAAAACATTGAAGACGGGAGACGGGAATTCTCGCCGGAGGAGTCCAATCCAGCGCCTGTCCGGGAATGTGATCAGGGTTCCCTCGGAGAGTATGGCCTATCCAAGTCCACTTGCGGCGCAAGATTTGAAGTCCAATCGGCGGTTCGTGACAAACATCCAGCAGGCTTTCGTTGGATATTTTATTTTATATACTAGCAGGTACATATGTTGAAGAGAGCCAACACCAGATTACGAATCGGACATAATATCAATTAGATAATCACGTGGTGGGCGGCGCTGGGTCGTAACATCAACTGTGGTGACGCGAATGAACGACCTCAGATGGCAACTGGCTCTCCGCTGCGTTTCAAAGAATAACTTTCTGTTTAGGCGAATTCCGGCGAGGCCCGATAGCAGGAAAACATCTTGTTTGACTTGCGATCGACGTTATTTTTCAGAATCAATGAATACACATTTATTTGCTTATGCCAAATGACAAATGACAAACAAAATGTTTAAGATTTGACGTTTCAATTCTGCTGGGTAAAATGTAATCCAACGTCCGATATATCTTTAGTGATCAATCAATGTTCGTGGGTTCGATTCGTTCATTAGAATGAATATATGCACAGACTACAAATACACAGGGTTTGCTTGATCAATTTCACCAGAAACGGGGAGTCCCCTTGCTACCTACTGCATAATTACAATTATAGCCCCATAACAGTGCCCCGAATGAAAGCTTAATAATTACGGTAGCGATACATTGTCTAATGTGTTACTAATTTGCAAAAACAAATAAAATTTGAACATAATGGAACATTTTTTATTATCTCACTTTTTTAACATTCTTAATTTTAAAATCTGAATCAAAAAATTAATGTTTCGGATTATTGATTATGATTTGATTGATTGACATGAGAAGATACAGAACAACGTAGAACATCTCGCCCTTCCGTGCATAAATGAATAATATTTATTGCTACAGTAGATAGATACGCGATTTGAAAGAAGAGTAAAATAACATATTATAATAGTGGAAAAGAGTTTTATTTCAAGAAGAAGCCCCGTAAAGATCCCAGATCTCCATATTAGCACGAGGACGCGTGCATTACATATTACACTGAAAAATGGCCAGACTTATAGGGCTTCAGCTCGGGGATCCTTTAAAGTTTATGGGACAGGGAGACAAAAGAGCAAAAGTGTTGCTTAATGGAAAGTAATCAACACCGCCCATAGATATTTGCAACACCTTTGGCATCACAACACGCATTGCCAGCCTTTAACATATGCGTTACAGTCGAATCTTAAAACAACGAAGAGCTGTGGAGAATCAGCAAAGAAGACCCAGATACGCCGATAAAAATGGAGATGGATAGGGTATACTATTCGGCGCCATGCTAGTCATATCTGGGAAAGAAAACGTGGGCGCCCAAAACCAACTTACGTACTGTGACGTCCAAAGCGTAGAAGATGGGCCTATAATAGAGCGAAATGAAGAGTATGGCCTCCGACAGATCGAGATGAAGAAACTTGGTGTCTGCCCTATGCTCCACCATAGGGGACTTAGGACAAGAGAGAGCTTGTTACAGTGAAGGTGAAATACAAAATATCCTGCTTTCTGTTAAAGAGAATAATCGGATGTACGCCGTGCGTCACACCATCTATCTGTGCTCGGCTAAACACGAATTCGTCGAATTCCGGGCGAACGGATATCATGTTTCCCCTTATATTTACATAACAATATAAACACAACAAGATCACCTGTACGTCTGTCGCTCCGGTATGTGTCATATGGCGATTTTGACAGTTTTTTTTTTACTGCATGTTAGTGCATTTCTGGTCTACATTTAAACTCAAAACCCTTGTCTAAGATGGTATGCATTCTGAACACTGAACCAAGCGTTCGTCACTTGAAGTTTATGGAATTTAGTTTATTTTTGCTAATTATGTCATGTATTGTTTTTTAAACTGCATTTTAGTGCTTTTACATCCACATAAGTTCAAACACATTTTTGAACTAGTGTGGATAGAAATGTAGGACACATGATGTTAAAAGTTTTTTCAAATATTAATTCATTAATTAAATTTAATTAATAATTTTAGTTTTATATGGGAGAAAAAAAGATTTTTGGCAGGTGGCATAAAAGTAGAAAATCGACTTTTTGGAGCATCAACGCTGTGCAGGAGCAGCGGGGGGGTTTTTGCGGGCGCGCGGGCCGCGACCGCTAATCTCATTCATTCTATGTTCGTTTCATTGTCACGCAACATATTTATTGTTGTGTTGTAAGTTTAGAAGTAGTCTAATAGTCTACGGCATTTCATTGTCTATCGCATTCATCCGGCTCGAAGGACCAAATGGCAAAATTTGTTTTATATTACTTGTATACTATTAAATAGACACCGAGCGGTATGTCATCTCATAAGATAGATTGATATATAACGCATGCGCAATCGATATCTAATATAATAGTTCACGTCACCAACTTCGAATGACGCAAATGGTGGTAAAATACATGCATATATAAGTTTCGTAACGATTTCTCGGATAGCTTAAACAAAAAATAAATAATTATAAGAAATCTTAGACATCAAGGACTTCCACGAACTATCCATAATACTTTAACATTCATGAACATGAAACATCAAGTAACCTTAAGTAAAATTGACAACCAGTTGGCTCAGCGGCGGAGCTGCCGTCTACGGGCTCAACGGTCGCGGGTTCGATCCCCGCATCTCGATAAATATATGCTTGTTGGCTATTTATTCTGAGTCTGGTTACCCCGCCAATCCACACTGGGCAAGTGCGGTGGGTTAATGTCCGTTCCTAAGGAAATGGGGATATACATATATGGACTTTAAAAACTGATTTACTTACAGTTTTGCGCTTCTATGCCTATGCCATTGCGAATGTCTATGGGCGGCGTTGATTGCTTTCCATCAGTTGACACGCACGCTCGTTTGCCTTCCTATTAATAAAAAAGTGCGTCGACCTGCACAAGATGGCTGGCAGAAACTGGATGCGTGAAACCGATGATCGGGCTACGTGGCACTTCTTGAAGGAGGCCTCTGTCCAGCAGTGGACTGCCGCTGATTTTTATGATGATGTTGATACATACAGTGGCCGTTAATTCACACTTACTCAACACATTGTCCTCCTTCAAGATAATTATCACGGGCACACGACGACGCACGTGCCCGCCTCCTCACCGCGAAGTTAACACGATTAAAAAATACCATTCCCACCATTGTGCGCATGACACAAGTGTGTATCGGTGTGTGTGACACATGTCACCGCCACGTGGTAGACGGACAATTATTGCATACCCCCTCACCGCGATCTAGTTAATTGTGTTGGTGTATTAATAAGCAACAGCCTTGATAGACGCTTTCGAAATGTGTTGCTGGATGCGGATGTTCAGGATGTCTTTTGCAATATCTATCTATGGCACTGCGGATGTCTATGAGAGGCGTTGATTGATTTCCATTAGGTGACACGCCTGCTCGTTTGCCTTCCTATGCTATATATATATATATATATATATATATATATATATATATATATATATATATATATATATATATATATATATATTAGGTGTACAAATAAGTTTCCGCGGTTTGTCAAAAGATGGCCCCACCAGAAGGTTATGGAGAAATTGTCAGATGTAAAACGTAATATCCCAAGTTTAGTCATCTGGCAACACCATAACCTTAAAGTACTAGTGATTCCGTATCAGCATCACGTAATTTTTTTCAAAAAAATTACGTGAAAAATGACTCAAGAATTTTGGCTGAACTACTGTTCTTTGATTGCTGCCTCTGACCTTTATATTAACAAAGGAAACCGGGTCACATTTTACTGTTGCGTTTAGAGGTGGTCATTTTGAGCCTGCATGTCCGTGCGCGTGTTTGTTTTGTAATGGTGGAAACGGTATCCTCGTGAAACCATTAAAAATTGAGGCCTCGGAATTAGCGTAACAAATAATACCTTAACTACCCACCTCGGATTACTGTGTTCTTGCAAAAATATTAGGTGTACAAATAAGTTTCCGCGGTTTGTCAAAAGATGGCCCCACCAGAAGGTTATGGAGAAATTGTCAGATGTAAAACGTAATATCCCAAGTTTAGTCATCTGGCAACACCATAACCTTAAAGTACTAGTGATTCCGTATCAGCATCACGTAATTTTTTTCGTGCAAAAATGTCAAGTTTTATTCCGAATAAGCATCATTTGCGGGAACTTTTGATTTACTTCTTTAATGTGAAAAAATCTGCAGCTGAGGCGCATCGATTGCTTCTAGAAGCATATGGTGAAGCTGCTTTAAGTGAGAGAAGTTGTCAGGAATGGTTTCAAAAGTTTAAGAACGGTGAGTTTGACGTTAAAGACAAAGAACGCAGTGGAAGGCCGAAAGTGTACGAAGACATGGAATTAGAAGTACTATTGGAGGAAGATTCGTCCCAAACGCAAAAAGAACTTGCACTTACTCTACAAGTGACTCAACAAGCAATTTCACATCGTTTAAAATCGTTAGGAATGATTCAAAAACAAGGAAATTGGGTTCCATATGAACTAAAGCCGAGAGACGTTGAACGCCGATTATGCATGAGTGAAATGCTGCTTGCCAGGAATAAAAAAAGAGTTTTTTGCATCGTATAGTCACTGGTGACGAAAAATGGATTCACTACGATAATCCAAAGAAGAGAAAGTCATGGGTTAAGCCCGGCGAACCATCAACATCGACAGCTAAGCCGAATATTCATGGAAAAAAACTCATGCTGTGTATTTGGTGGGATCAGCTTGGTGTCGTGTATTATGAATTGCTGAAACCAAGCGAAACCATTACTGGAGCTCTCTACCGAACACAATTGATGAGATTGAGTCGGGCACTTAAGGAAAAACGCGCCCATTACTACTCCAGACACGACAAAATAATTCTTTTACACGATAATGCTCGTCCACATGTTGCGGCGCCGGTAAAAACATACTTGGAAACACTCAACTGGGAAGTTTTACCCCACCCGCCGTATTCACCAGACTTAGCCCCTTCTGATTATCACCTGTTCCGGTCGATGGCACATGGTCTGTCTGAGCAGCGCTTCACATCATATGAAGACACCAAAAATTGGGTAGATTTGTGGATAGCGTCAAAAGATGAAGAGTTTTTTCGACGGGGTATCCGAATGTTGCCAGAAAGATGGGGAAAAGTAGTGGCAAATGATGGAAAATACTTTGAATAAAACGTAATGTACTTTTCCTTTACAATAAATTCCTAATTTTTTATTTACGGAAACTTATTTGTACACCTAATATATATATATATATATGTATGTATATATATATATATATATATATATATATATATATATATATATATATATAATAATATACACAGGGAGAGTGTGAACCAATAGTAGAAATTAAAAAAACATGTAACATGTACTAGGATAGAGTTAATATATTTGATTTTACAGCCTACACACAGAAAGTCTTGTCTATTGGAGGTTCCTTTGTCGTATCGATCCGGAAACACCGCTGGTGGTAGCTGGTGCCACAGGATACAGTAGGGTAGTTGGTGCGTAGAATGAAGTTTCGGGACTAACCAACAGTACTGGATCGCCATTCATCCAGATTGTTTATCATTAAGTGACCTGTTCATACAATATTTTTTAAAATATAACAAAAATTCTTATTAACATTCCAACTAAGCTTGTATTAAGTAAGTACTTGTACTAAAAAATGGTTGAAATAATTAGTCCAATCATGGATAAGACGACGCCAGATCATAAGCCGGATCTTTACCGACCGTATTATAGATGTTTCAAATCGAGCTAATAAAAATAAGCTATCATCAGTACATCATATTAATTGAACACATGTAGAGAGCATGGATGAAAGACTGATAAAAGATATTTGCGCTGCGGATGTGGATGCAAGGGTCGGTAGAGGAAGACTAAGGAGAAGATTTTTTTTTTAACAGCCCATATATGTCCTTCTGCTAAGCACCCAGAAAGAAGTTAACCCACCACGCTTGTCCAATGCGGATTGGCGGGGTTACCAGACTCGAAATAAATATTTGTAATCCATACATATACGATGCGGGGATCGAATGACCTCTGCCCGCGAACATTGACTCCGCGGGCGGAGGTCCTCGCCACTGAGCCACTTGGTCGTTAGAGGTTTAAGGAGAACATACCTTGGCCAAATTTCCAAAATTCTTAGGAAAGGCCAGGTCAAGAGTACCCTTAATGTGCGAGCTTGTATGAAGAGAATGATAAGTGTGGATGAAGCAAAGAAAGTGTGCCGAGATCGTAGCAGATGAAGTTCTGTGATATTTGTTCTACCCCTACACAGGGAAACAGGCGTGATGATTTGTATGTATGTATGTTAAGTAAGTACGTCGTCAGTGTTAACGTATCACGCCTGTCATACACTCTGGCCGTTATCCAGCGCTCAGCTGTCAGACGAGACGGTACTGGCTGTAGCAGCGCAGGCTGACCGCGCTTTGATTTCGTGGAAGTATCCGGCAGACGCGGCGCCAGCGTTTGGCGCCTGCGAGGAACGCTCGCGACGCTAACTTTTTAAAGTCGAACGTAGGGTTGACACGCATCGCTTTGACAAGAATATTATTATTTACATTTATTTATAAACAAACCGTTATGTTGCGTTCCGATTTTTCGAAAAGTACCTATTATAATTGAATTTATATACACTCGCAGCTAATAAAACAAACACATAAAAACTCGCCACAAAGAAAAATTTCATCCCCACCACATAGATCAGGGGATACGAAACTTTTTCATCTTCTAAGAGTGTCGCTTCGACTTGCGAAGGTTGGCAGCCAATTCAGCACAACTTTTTTCCTCCTTCGCCAGGTGCAGCAGTTCTGGAGCACTCGCTATCCCGGTCCACTCTCTGATATTACGTAGCCAAGACTTTATTTTTCGACCAACTTGTCTTTTGCCCGCGATTTTTCCCATCATGATCAGTTGCAGCAACTTGCACCTGTCATGTCCCATGACACTTTTTCATCATCGACCCCTATATAATTTTTCGAAAACTCGATCAGTCCCCCAAAAAAGTGATTTTCATTTAAAGTTCGAACCCAAGAGGTCGATATCGACCGCTTTGGGAATCCCCAATCTAGATGAATAGCGGTCCAGTACGGTGCGTTTTTTCCCGAAACGTCTATCCACGCATCACTAACCCTATGGAACCAGCTCTACCTCCAGCGGTGTTACTGAAACGATACGATACTGGCACCTTCAAAAACCAAGCCTACACATTTTTCAAAGACTGACAACACTACTGCAATGTCTATGGCACTGCGGATATCTATGGGCGGAGTGCGTGTCACTGGGCGATAGTATTTCATTACCTTTTCGTTCGTTAAGCTAAATAAAAATCTAAATCTTTCCATAGCAGAAATAAAATCTGTGTCTGTGTATGTAGAATGACACAACTTTTTTTGAATATGTAAAATATTTTTACTTCGTTTTATTTTCAATACTTTATTGCGTACAAGTACAAAACGTTATTAATTCAAAAATTGTTGACAAATGGGCAGCTTATCTCCGTGAAGAAATCTTCTAGCATATCTGTTTTAAGAGAGTCAATATGTAAGCGTACATAAGTTTAAGATAAGTTCAAGTCTTAATCATTTTTTATTTAAAAGTTGCGCATTTCATATGAAAAATTGTTGTTTCCCACAACCCTACATCGAATACACTTGCGTACATGCGACAACCCTAGCGGGGAACGTTATGCACACACGAGTGATAACACACTTTCAATTGCCAACATAAAACTAATTACCGCCGGCGAGCTCCTGATAAACACCAAGATCCTGTCCGTTTAGAAAGTATCAAAATCTCATGTTGACGCGTTCATTACGTGGCAATAAGCGAAACATCTAGCCGATTAGCGAATTCGTACGCGTTGCGAATATAGCCGTTGGCCAACATATTTTGAAAACCGATCGCGGGATTTCCCAATTGCCGACATGACATGACAGCCCGGTCTTCGCGATAATTCAATAAACAAGTTTTCTGTCAAACTGGTATTTTATATAATCCAATAAAAATACCAGAGCTCACAGATCGACATAAAGTTATTATCAATGTCAAATAGGTATTCTTGAATGTAACACTTAATATAAAAATAAAATCCTTAGTATGCCGCCAAAAAGATAGACGCAAAATTTTCGAAATTTAAAATTACATATTTTTGCCTGTACTTAATGTTTTTTTAGAACTGATTTTTAACATTACATATTTTTTTTAACATTACATAAAATAATTTATATGCTTTATTTGGATCTAAATTTTGTTTTTTGGACAAGTAAACACTTTACCAAAAAAAGTATTTAACTGACATTGGCCGACTTGAAATCGCAGATTGGTTTTAATTAATTACCTCTTATATTATAAATAACGCTGCCGGCTAACTTCTGGCATGGATCTTATTCTTTTTAATGTGATGAATGGCATGGGGGACCAACGAACAAGAGTGTCGCCTGACGGAAGGCAATCAACGCCGCCCATAGACTTCTACAACACCACAGAATACCACAGACATTTCAAACGCGTTGCCGGCTTTTGATATATGAGTAGGCTTATTGTCCAATGTCCAATGCGGATTGGCGAGGTTACCAAATTCAGAATAAATATTTGTAATCCATACATACAGTTATTCCGATGCGGGTATCGAACCCGCGACCATTGATTCCGCAGGCGGAGGGCCCCGCCGCTGCGCCAATCGGTCGTCACACATGACCTTACGCAGCCGTAAAACGATTGAGCGAGAGAAATTGTCGATTTCAGAGCAATGAAAATTGAAAATGTCCGCTGTACACAATATAATTTGCCTGTCGCAACATTCTCGGAGTGCGTCAATCCACCCGGTTACGGTATAAGTTCTATACGCCGCCGTAGAAAGTTGCGTCGCGCGGCGAGACGGCGCCAGAGTCCTGCGATCCGCATTCTCCCGTCCCCCGAGCTTTAAAACGAAACTAAAAAGCGCAAACTGCCTTACGTGAGGTTGGAACAAACATACGCAGCTTACGCGTGACACAAAATAAACCTACAGTTTTTTTAAAGGTCGGCAACACTTCTGCAATCCCTATGGCACTGCAGATGTCTGCCTATGCCGCCTATGGGCGGCGTTGATTGCTTTCTAGCGGGTGACACGCCTACTCTTTTGCCTTCAAATCCCATAAAGTTAAAACACAGCCCATGCGAATGACAATAAATGAAGATAGAAAAAAAATGATTTCCTCGTAAAATTATACGGAAAACAAAATTTGTCTCAACAAAAATCAACAAGCCACACCAACTTTTCTCCCAATGCAAGAATGGAAACCGTCATCAATGTGGGGGAGTTAGTTCACATTCTCCCTACATTAATGATGATTTGAATGTATAGTAGAAATTGAAAAAAATTGCACTGTATAAATCTAAGATCGCACCGAGTAGAATAAGTTAGAACATAAAAATTTGTCCTCAACAACCTGTAGCCCAAAAGACGTGGATCTCCTTCACGTGGCGCAGATTTTCCCCTGTCGAAGGCCGTCAACGCTTTTGCAATACCTATGGCACCTACGGATGTCAATAAGCGATTGCTTTCAATCTAATGGCACACCTGCTCGTTTGACGTCGTATCCCATGAAAAATGTCAGAGAAAAGACACTGTGACAATATCACCCTTGCCCAAAACAGAGTGGTTACAACATCATCAGAAGGTGGTAAGAGCACGGTAAAAAAAGATATACGTATGTGAATGCATCTAAATTTACAAAACTGGTACATTCAAGCAAAAATTTTGTTTTATATTCTATATTACATATAAATATTACGTAAAAGTTTAAAATAAAATAATGTATTTCAGTAGCAAAACATTTTTTTTTATTTGTGATTACTATTTCCATTCGTTTCAACCCCAAATGAAAAGATGCCATAGAACTAAACAAAGTATGGCTCGAACCGGAGCCTTTAAGAGACGGTGAAAATAGACAATTATCGCAGCCTATGAAATACACTATCTAAAAATAAAATACTAATGGATCGTATTAAGAGGCTGGAATTTCTGAGACGCTATGCGAGAGTGCCTATAAAATCAATCCCAACTTAAATTTCTACGATGATATGTCCAGATATTTTCAGAAATATTTAAATAGGATTGGATGGGATGCTTAGATGGTTTAAGCACATAGAGAGGATTGATGGCAAATGACCGATAAATAAATTTACGTTTCGGATGATGCAAGGGTCGGTAGGGGCAGACCAAGGACAACGTATCTTGACCATATTGCCGAAGTTCTTAAGATAGGCCGAGAGTGATGAGTGTGGATGAAGCAAAGTGCCGAGATCGTATGATCGTCAGATGGAAATCTGTGATTAATGGAGTCAGGCGTTACTTTGCGGAAATCCATGACTATGTGGACAGTCAAAAGTCTGACTTAGGTAAGATCTGTGGTCTCTGCCTATCCTACGGCCTAGGCCCGTGTCCAGTAGGGGATAATATGGATATTTGATGTAATAAAGAAGATTTACTTACTTACATTTTAGGAAATTTACTCTTGAGTATTTTAAACTGAAAATGTAAGTGAAAAAATTTCATACATAGTCACACCCTACCTAGAGATAATAATCTTTAATAGTTACTATCAAAAATAGTTGACAATATATTATATATAGATTAATACAAAGGACACATTATTGCCAAAAAAAAAGAGTACCCTTAACCGGCGGGCTTACATGAGGAGAGAATTGAGTGTGTGTCGAGATCGTAGCAGATGGAGATCTGTGGTCTCTGCCTACCCCTACGGGAGACAGGCGTGAAGATATGTATATTTGTATTCCCAAATTTAGATATTCATCGACAAATCTGCGACACGATCGTGTACAACAGTGCTAAGCCTTTAAAGTTCGTAGAGTTTATTTAATACAATTTGCGTAACTTTATATCGCATACCACTGCGAGGCAAGCTTTATGCAACACATTCATGAACTCTTCACCCGCGTACGGGATCGCTGTATGCAATGTTTATCAACACCCGCGCTATTATGTAAAAATCACATTAGAGCGATAAATAACACTACTTTGCCGACGGACAATTCGTATGATATAACGTTACGTCAGCACTAAGTATAAATTAACCGTATTGATCCTTGTCTTACAATGAGACACAGTTAAGTACGTTCGTATAAACGTTATAACTAAAAAAATAAAAAAAAAACAAAAAGGCTATCGAGCTTTTGCCTCCACTCCAATTTTGCTATTTTTGATATCGTCCTTACATCTACGGCCCTGTCTTCCTTATTTCTTTTATGCTTTGCTGATTTACCATCTGATATCAAGCTTAATAATTTGCTTCACTTTTCTAAAAAACAGCTCTACAGTTTATATGGAGCGAGTTACTCAGCGAAATTTCCAGTAATTATATATATATATATATATATATATATATATATATATATATATATATATATATATATATATATATGTTTTTTTTTTCATCGACCATGTCCACACCACTTGTTCTTAAGATTGCGTATACATTTTATAGGTCACTAAATATAAGCAATTAATTTGATTTTTATTTTAAATTTAACTTCAAAAAAGATAATAAAAATGATGAGACGTTTCCCAATAGAAAAGAGTATAAATAAAAAAAAGCAGCAATAGGTCAGTCGGCAAGGCTTGAGAGCTTACGATGTGTATGTCGTAAATTAATATTATTCATTGAACTATTATTCTGGACTATTTTTAGTATCAATATAAGCCTCGATAGAAAGGTCATAAAGAATTCTGTTTGAAAAAAAGATCAGATCTTTGCAGACAGTCAAAACCTTTACTTAGCTAAGATCCGAAACAAGCAAACAATAACAGAAAATTAATAATGTGTGTTTCTTCTGCTGGATGTAGTGAACTTGCCGAAAAACGGCCGTCGGCCTTGCAAACGACACGTGTTTCGCCTCAACACGAGGCATCTTCAGGTATAGTAGACTCTACGGGAGGTGTAAAAGTGATAGTGTGTGTTTTGTGTTGTGTATAGTGGTCGGTGGGTGGAGAGTTGCTTACGGGCGTTTTTCGGTAAATTTTATTTTACGTTCCAGGTAAATTCACTTCATCCAGCAGGAAAACACACATTATTAATATTCTGTTGTTGTTTGCTTGTCGCAGATCTTAGCTAAGTAAAGGTTTTGACTGTTCACATGGTAATGGATTTCCGCAAAGTAACGCCTGACTCCATTAATCAGATCAGATCTTGCATGACAGGCGCCAGCTTGAAACGCACCGTACAGGGGGTGACATACGTCCGGTTGAACAGACATTAAAATACCGGACACTTCATAAACATCCGTAATAAGGAGGAATGTTTATTATATATCAAGTTTTAATGAACATAAAATTGAAGTGAAAGTAAGCCTTTTGATTTTATTCTTATGGTATTTTAATTGTTGGCATAATATTTATTTATTTAGTAAATGCATACCAACTAAGTACATAAGTGAGAATTTAAAGTAAAAAGGTTCCTTAAAATTAGTCTTATACACTTAAAGGTATGCACTGCTTACTGTGACTTAGGTATTTAGTACCTACATATTTCAAGATCTTTTTTTTTTTATGGGACAGGAGGGCAAACGAGCAAGCGTGCCGCCTGATGGAAAGCAATCAATGCCGCCCATAGGCAACCGCGATACCGCAGGAGTCCCGCGACAATCTAATCGAGGCGAATGCTGCTGCCATTGCAGTGGTGAATACTGGGCCGGAATGAATTGCTGTTTAGCGCGAGGTAGGGTCGCTCGTACGCATCTCTAATTTTAAGTGAGAGTGATGATATTTGAAATGGGCATCACAATTAGGACAAGGGCAAATGACATCAAAAACAAAAGATTTCTTTGACATTTTTAGGTACATATGAGTAAAAAATGATAATCCTTAAATAGTTAATATTACTTTGCACGAGGTTTAGTTGTGCGTTTTTTGTTTTATTAGAGTATATGCAAAATGACTTGTAGATTCTATTTAATTTAACTACTATTTCTTTGTAAAATTCTGGGTAGGTACACCAATATTTATTCGCGTCAAGTGATTCAATATTATCCAATTATTAAAGAACGTAGTTTACTATGGTATCCACATAGTTCTAATTTTTATAATATAGACTCCAGAACCGAATTTCAAAGATGAATCACGTCGCGATTGTGCCATGTGGTTCAAATTGGTCGTGTCCAAGCCATAATCTATATGGAAATTTACTGTTTAAAAAAACAAACTAAACTAATACATCTGGTACTAAATGCTTATAACTTAAAAAACAAATCGTGTTTACAAAATCTACGTTGTCGATTGTAGTTCTCACTCCCAAGGCTGTCGTTGCAAAACTTCCAATAAGAATTATCGAATTAAAGTAAATTACTGGGCCGATTTCATCAATTAAAATAAATTTTGTTCTCTTAGTACAGCACAGAAAAACAACTAAAGACTTTTTTTTAAACTCGCCATCAACTAATGAAACTGGCTGGCTACAAAAAAAAAAAAAAAAAAGCCATTACATTTAATTACTGATAGGTTTTCGAACGCGATGGGCGCGATCAATCGTCAATACTCATTATATACGTTACATGTTATGTTCTTTATGTCATTATAGATTATAAAAAAGTGCAATGCTTACTGAACACGCGATGAGACTCGAACGATAGCTGATCTTGTTTCGATACAGACCACAGAATGCGTCCGTGTTAGGGTTGCCAATGCAGATTTTTGTGAAATTTCGCTATTTTACAAAAATCTGCATTGGCAACCCTAATTGACGATTTTTTTATAGCGTTTCATGACAATCCTATATGCTAATTGCGTCACAAATGCGTCTTTTGGGAATACAAACGTTCGTTCCATGAATACCTCAATGTAGTATCTAGGAAAATTGCAGTTAGTAGATCGTTCCACGGAAAATCAGCATTAAACTTCAACATCGCACCATTAGCCTCTTAGGCACGATGCGCCACTGTAGTGAATTTGGCGAATGCGTTGTCCCTAACGACGCGCCACTATAGTGGCTTTCGCGGATATGTTCTTTCTGAATGACGCGCCACTAAAGTGGCTTTATTTATTTAGGATGTCATCTTCCTGAAAGATTTAATAGTGGTAGAGCCACGCTACTCCCTATACCCCTCCCCCTCCCATTCCATTCCCACTACTATAATGCACTTAACACTTTCCTTCAAAGTCGGCAACGCTTCCACACAGCCTATGGTGCTGCGGAAGTCTATCAGCGGCGTTGATTGCTTTCGATCAGGTGACACGCCTGCTCGTTTGCCTTCCTATCCCAAAACAAAAAAAAACCAAGCCTACACATTTCTCAAAGGTGTTAAAGAGGTTTGACTGCTTTCCCATGAGGTGACACGCTCACTCGTAACATATACCTAGATACCCACGTATAGCCGTAGACACAACAACCCTGTGCGAAACAAAAGTGCATTAATTATTTTTTCCGCGCACCGAGAGACTGGCAATAGTTTCGCGCTAAAATAGGCTCGTTGTAATTACCCATTTGAATTTACAATTCGAACTTACATTGTGACTCATGTTCTATTTTTAAACCGGCCGTTACTGGCCAGTAGTCAGTGTGCTCGTTCTATTTTTGCGCGTCCACTGTTTTCCAGTACATTCTAATAGTAAACTCAACTGTAGTGCCAATAAAAAGGAAAACGAACTATCGCCATTAACTTACTAATAAAAAGCAATACTCAAGACGGGTATGAGCAATATTTTCTTTAACTATCAAGAAATTGCATTCCTAATTTATGGTAGGCTCGATGACTACAATATAGAAGATGAATTTAATTCAAATTAACTAAAAGGATATCTCCTGATAGGTTTATCTTCTCCTGGTATGTTAGTACTTAGGTATGCATGACAAATTCGCACAAAAGAAACGACTGTTTTGTATAATAATATGAAGTCCGTTGAACGATAAAGCCGTCACGAACGCAATCTATTAATTTTTTTTTATATATATTCACGCCTATCCCCCGCAGGGGTTGGCACGGCATACCGTGGATTGGCGGAGAGGAAGGAAAAGGATAGAGAAGAAAGGAAAGGGCAGGAACAGAAATGCGGATTGGGGGGGGGGTTACCAGACTCGGAATAAATATTTATGAATCCATATATATATATTTATTCCGAAGCGGGAATCGAACCCCCGACTGTTGACTACGTGGGCGGAGGGCCCCGCCACGACGACCGATTGGCTAATCGGTCGTCGTTATATTATTATATACAATCTATTAAAATTGGATGTAAAAGAAAGAAAAAATAATTCTACCAAAAACTTCCCTGTATTATAGCGAAATAAATATGCAAATCGGTCGAGCCATTTTTGAGGTTTATTTGACTCTACGGAAGACTACCGTTAAGTTATTTCCATCGGGCCACACGCTTGCTCGTTTACCTACATAACCCTTAATAAGATAAGTTTTGCAATAATTCAAAGTAACAAGTAGCTTCGGACCACGTCACACTGTGTTACACACGTGACGCGCCTTTACAACGTTGCCAATAACCTCTTTCCAAACAAAGTGGTGCAGCGAACAATGAGCAGCGTAATCGGCTCGTAAAGAGGGGAAAACAATGCGCGCTGAGACCGGAGGATTTCATGAAAGAGGAGCCTTAACCCACATTCGGCGGGCGGTTACAAAGGAATGTCACGACGTAGCGAACGATGTTTGGATAATGCCATACGTATAAACAATCGCCGGTGCGGTTTGCGCGCGGGGGTCGTTGAACGGCCTAGCGGAACCGCTCGAGGCGACACGTCCGCCGCCCTCGCGCCCCCACACCCCCACCCCCATCACATACATACACATACACATACACAGATACACAACTGTAACAATATAGTTTTTGTGAACTTGTCACCCCTACGTTTAGTTAAGAAAAACTATATTAGACTTTCCAAATATATTACATTTCAAATATTTTTCGAAAATTTTTGAATGTATATGTGGACAGTCAAAAGTTTTACTTAGCTAAGATCCGCGACAAGCAAAACAATAACAGAAAACTAGTAATGTGTGTTTTTTGCGCTGGAAGAAGTGGATTTATTTGGAACTTAAACCAAAAACTTACCGAAAATCGGCTATCAATTCTCAACCCACCAACGACTATACACAACATCAAACACACACTACCACTTTTCCATCTTGTAAACGACACGTGTTTCGCCCCAACACGAGGCATCTTCAGGTATAGTAGACTCTACGGAAGACAACCGAAAAGTTTTATTAACAATTAAATTATTAACAATTAAGGTGTTCAAATATAAATGTATATATTTAAACACCTTAATTGTACACGCAAACACTAAAAGGCACTCTCTTGACTTGACTTCACAATTTACATGAAGAAACGCGAAAACTAAATTTGTGCTTGATTTTAAATTTCGACCGAGATTCGAACTCAGATCCCTTGATTCAAAATTCAGGTACTCCAATCACTGAGGCAAAAAATACGCGGTATAAGTACCGACTTCTCATTATCTATTTTTGCTAGATTACACTTTTTATTCACAAAGCCTTCGTACAAAAAGTCTTGTTATTCGTTAGAGTTTATTCTTGGGATTTGCAAAAAGAACCTCTCAAATACTAACTACATCAGTGTTGGTAAATTTTATGCTTTTCCAATGGGCTTGTTGTCTGTGTTATTTTAAGGCAATTTTTTTGTGAATTCGCTATTAATTATTGAAGATTGGATGTGAAAGTTATAGAAATTTTTTCTTGAGGTATTCGTTCTGCGGCTTAGAACTTAAATACTAGTCCAGGGAAACAAAAAAAAATCGTTTTATTTTTTAAACAAAAGATTAAAAAACTTTTATTTTGTAATCGACGTATTTAATAATAGTATTATGTACCCAAAACATAACATACTGTCACCCCCCGCCGCCCGATACATCACGCCCAACTCCCGTAGGGGTAAACAGAGACCTCAGATATCCATCTGCTACGATCTCGGCACACTTTCTTTGCATCATCCATACTCATCACTCTCTTCATAGAAGCTCACCGGTTATGGGTACTTTTGACCTGGCCTTTTTTAAGATCAATGGCAATTTGGTCAAAGTATGTTTTTCTTGGTCTTCCCCTATCGACCCTTCCACCCACATCCGCAACGTCAATATATTTCATCAGTTGTTTTACATCCATCCTCGCTACAACAATAATTACTTGTGGTTTCTGGCAGTATGTATAGAATAAAACAGCTGATATTTAGTGTTGATTTTTTTATTGGACAGGGCTGCAAATGAGCAAGCATGTCGCCTGATGGAAAGCAATCAACGCCGCCCATAGACATCCGCAACGCTGGGCATTGCAAGTTTATTGCCCAGCCTTTGATATAAGTGAAGAATTTTCATTGTGATGGAGTTTTTGGAGAGAACACATACATTTGTACGTGCGGTCGTCAGTTGAAAAATACGTAACATTCAAGTGAAAGATCTACGTAGTGTTAACCCACACTCTGTCCTTCCCTCACGTTGTTTACGTTTGGATCGTACACGGCAAGCACCCCGCCCGCATCACACACACACTCGACATATCGCAACATTCGGTTAGTTGTGAAATTAGCGGCAAACTGAGTAATATAGCGGCCAGCAATGCCTGTCTGTATACGAAATATGGGGTCAATAGGTCTAGTGGACGACGAGAAATTATTACAAATTCATGGAATAATTTACTTCGGAAGGTCATCGTTGGACTTTTAATTTGCTAAACAAGTGACGCGCGACATTTGTTCTCAAATCGATTATTTCATTAAATTTTTCAATGCTTTGAATATTCTGTTTTTTTTTTTTCAATTATAGAGACAAACAAGTTAATATCACTCGAAAGTAACCAGCATGGCCCATAGACATTGGCAAAATTAATGCCATCACACCTTTTGAAGGTGGATTTGATCCAAAATCTTCAGTTCGAATTTTTTCTACATTTCTTCTTAATTACAATATTTTTTTTTTAATTTTTTATACTGATTTTTTTTATGATTGATGGTTTGGGCACATAGAGAGGATAGAAGACGACTGGCAAAAGAAATTTACATTTCGGACGTAGATGGAAGAATCGGTAGGGGAAGATTAAAGAAAACAGACCTTGACCAATTCGCCGAAGTTTTTAAGAAAGGCCAGGTCAAGAGTACCTTGAATCGATGAACTTGCATGAAGAGAGTGATGAGTGTGGAGGAAGCAATGAAAATACGCTAAGATCGTAGCGGGTGGAGATCTGTGGTCTCTACCTACGCCTACGGGAAACAGGTATATAAACTTGGAAAATATATAACGTTCCAATATACAACCCACACAATGTTCCGATATACAATCCACACAATGTTCCAATATACAATCCACACCATGCTCCAATATACAACCCACACAATGTTCCAATATGCAATCCACACAATGTTCCAATATACAATCCACACAATGTTCCAATATACATATAATTTTTGAATATACGTGCCGTTACAATACAATGTTCGAAGAGTAAGTATCAAAATGGGCCGCCACGCCGCGACGTCGCGGGGTTGAACGGACGAACGACCTCACTTGCACTTTTTCCGGACGCGCTTGGCCCGTCGGCAGTAACTATGTAATTGCGGACGCCGGTACCACATACCAGTTTCGGTACAAAACTCTCACTCGCGGATGTCGCATCTCGCGAATGCGACGCGTCAAATTGGCAGCTGGCAAAAAACTTTAATACACGACGTTTCTAATCATATCTGGGTCAGTGGAAACTTACCCACTGAAAGTCTTTTAACACCACGCTGTACCAGGATACGGCAAGTGACTGGCCGGCTCTCGCCGACGACTACGATCTTGTTAACTTTGAAATTCGAACTTTAATTAGCAATGCAGCTATCAATTAGGATTAGTCAAATGACAGACGCGAGGAAGGCAAAAACGGCGTGAATGACGGGCGCATTTGTTGTTATGGACCGTGGACAAGAACGTGGCGAATACGAACACGGTAGGGTTCCGTCTATGATGCTTAGCGAATTTCTAGATTATTTTGATGAGCCGTATGATATAAGCGCGAAGCGTTCGCTTCCTAAGTATTTCTGACCCAAGGGACATGGATTAGATTCCCACAACAGGAGTCTGATTGTGTGTCCTTATCATGTTTTTTTAACAATGATTCCAACGATACAAGCAATTGTAACATCTGTTTTAATTCTTACATCAATGCAAGAACCGTAGGCAATATGTACACGATAGGTTTCCGTCCGTGATTGTTCACGAATTATTTTGATTTTCCATATAACGCAGTAACGAAGCGTTCGCTTTCGAAGGATGGGTTCAATTCAACGGGAATTTTAAGTGTTTGTCATTTGTGATTTTACAATTATATCCACATTACAGACACGTTTGTCTCAAGAACGTCAAGAATAAAAAAAAATCGAAGGCAGTCACGAGGACTGCCGACAGAAGTGAAAACTTAAAACTGTATTTTGAAATTACAAACTAATTGTAATATTATGTAAATTATATAAGTAAATAAAAAATGAAGTCTTAATAATAATAAATAAATAAATAATAAAAAATAAATTAATTAATAATAATATTAATTAAATATTAATTAATAATATTTTTAATTAATAAATAATATATAATTTTAATAATATATACTTTAAGCATTAGCATGTTGCAGACGCGAACCCAAATATTTTTCCCTACCCAGAGTTATGTAACGCGGCTATAGAAGTTTTCACTTCAAAAAGAACAAAGATAAACCAAAACATATGTAAGAAGAATGTATAAGAATAGCGCTATATTTGTGAAGGTTTAGTCATATGGATGCGGAACCCCAACAGCTGGAAACGAGGAGAGAAAGTATCAAAATAAAATAACAAGGTAGCGGACACCTTTTGATGCATTCGCAATTGATGGGAGCGTGGGCGGTGATAATTGTTAGTGACCATCACGTCCAGAGACTAGTGTGTACAAAATATAGGATGTCCGTTGGCGGAATAAGGTTATATATAGGATCGAATAATCAGTAAACGCATACTTTGACTGATTATTCTCTGCCAATATTGAGAGAACAACCTGTCTTCACATACATGGCAAGAAGACAGCGCTGAACCCCACACTGCTAGAGAAAATTTAATAGGACGTTTTTTCTTTTATGGGATAGGAAGGCGAACGAGCAGGCGTGTCACCTGATGGAAAGCAATCAACGCCGGCCATAGATATCCACAGCGCCATAGGCAGTGCGGAAGCGTTGCCGACCTTCAAGGTTAGTGACATTATGGGAGTGGGAGGGGAAAGGGAGTGGAAGGGGAAAGGGAGTGGAAGGGGAAAGGGAGTGGAAGGGGAAAGGGAGTGGGAGGGGAAAGGGAGTGGGAGGGTGTTAGACTTCTGGAACTCAGGCCGCTCACCGTAGGAAGCGCGGTATCTAAGACGTCGGTATTCCGCGGGAGTGTGGTACTTGCCCGGGTGAGCCGGCCGGTTCACGCTACAGACAAATAATATGCCTTTCTTGACAAAGCATTCGTCTGCAGCGTGGCTCTACCACTAATAAACGTTTCGGCGATATTTCCTGGTCACCGAGGTCGTCTCAGCCCCATGGACGTTTTTCTGTGGGGTTACGTCGAAAGTAAAGATGACCATGTCAGTATTGAAAGAAAATATCGTCCGCTTACGGCATACTGACACGCCTGAATACTATTTATAACGTAGCGGTCAACATTTAGACGAAAATTATTTTTAGCAAATAAAACCCGCGCTTTTCTTCTTAAAAGTTATTGAATTTTAGTATTGTTTTTTTATTATTTATATTTGAAAACCTAATTCAGCCACCAGACACACTGTACAGGTCGTGTGTGTGTGGGTCGTGTCCCCGCAGTCTCCGTGTATGGCCGTGACACAGAGCGTGACGCGGGCGCGATCTCGAGCACCATCTGTAACGCTCCCCCATCTGTATCAGCCACGCTCCGCTGAATACACAAACTCTCAATGCCGTTCGACTGCAACTATCGACCACTGTGCACACACGGCCTCGTGGTAGAAAGTAAACGCCGCGACCGAGAGCGATCTTGGCAATCGATAGCGAATCTCGTAATGAGGTTGGCCATACTTTGTTTTACTTTTATTATTGTCAGTTAAATGATAGTTTTCCGGTGTGAGAGTGACCTTGTCGAACAGGGCATCCAAGTTCACTTCCGGTTGTGCACCATTTTTTTTATAATAGATCTAGCGATGGCTTTTTACGAAATCGACTAGGATTTTCCGGTATTGACTTACTTATCTACACATTTATCTCTTAGTATCGTGTGCTCACTTGATGAGATGATCACGTGATGAGACGGGGTGGTGCGTATATGCCTAATAAGGGCACACTTTTCTTTTTCACATCAGGAGTAATATCACTAGAAGACCAGCTCTTAACCAATATATCATTTGAAGTCGTGAATATTTTAATTACGTATTGGCACATCTTTTTCATAACATTTTATACATTATATGGTTTCGTCTGCTTCTGTATATTTTCGTCCAAGTTTCATTATCAACTTCATTTTGTACGTTTTTAATACGACTAGTGATTTTTTTCCTGATTTTTTCAGAGTCTGAAAACGTTTTCGTTTTTGTAACAATAAGACCACTCAAAAATATGTCACAGATATACATATAAAAACGAGTTTCCTTTGCCAATTAATTTCCATTCACAAGAACCTCGAAAATGAAACTATATTACTATATATATTTTCGTATATTGAAGAATATGAATTCACATTAACATCGTAGACTGGTAAAGACTCTTAGTATGGTATAATACAAAAGCTACGACCCCACTTTATAGAATTAATAAAAAAAATAATTTTGAGTATATCGACGCAAAAAGCAAAAGCGCTGCAAATGACGCAAAAGTAAAAAAAAAATATTGCATATTCGGATCGGAAAAAAGACTGCGTTAAATGGTCTGAGTTTTCAACTTCACGACGAATAGAAAATTTTGTACAGCGTTGATAGTGGAACGCAAATTTCTTTTATCAGTCGTCTATAATGTAATCCTGTCTATTTGCCCAAAACATTTAAGCATTTTCCCTCCATCCCTTTCTCAACTTTTGTCACGACACCTCCTTTTACTCCATCGTATCCATTTAATCGTTTCAACATACGTAATTATTTTCTAGACTCTTCTTCAGCATTACAAATAAATAGCTTCAAAGTTTCCTCGAACCATTTTCCTCCACTTTCGAGTGAGTACGCGACAAGTGAGCATTTAAAATTCGTAATTGACAAAATTAAGTGGCACGGGGTCGGATATCGAACTCACGTACCATGTTACGTTGAATACGTCCGCCCCTGAACCATAATGACTGTACATCCTTACGACCTCACGAGGATATAAAAATATAATTCTCATATACTTTTAGTATTTGAGTATTTTACACAAATTTCTGTTTTTATTACTCAAACTCTGTCTGTATTTTTACTGGCATTTGCTTCCCTCGTCTCTCTTCGTCTTGTAGCAAACTCACGGAAAGTAATATGGTGATCATATTCTATACGACATGTATATTATTCTATGCGTATGTGTTCGTTAAAGTCCGGCTACACATCCGCGACGTCTCTGTCGGCCCGCATGCTCGTTTGCCTGCTTTGCTATATAAAAATATCATAGTCAGTAAAACAAAGTAGCAAAAAAACCGCTGGAGTAAAACGCCACCCTGCTAAATGGAGCCACGACCTGCGCAAGACGGCTGGCGGAGACTGGACGCATGTAACCGAAGATAGGCGGTGCGGCTTGGGTGAGGCCCTTGTCAAGCAGGACTGCCGTGGGCTGATGATGATGATTATTATATACGGAGAACCACGTAGCAAGTTATAATATGTTTTATATCAATTCACTAGTAATAGCAGGAAGAGCTGATTTGGTAAGCATTGCGATTACTATAAAAGTGGATTCGATTATTTTTGATGTGAAACATCTTATCGTGGGGTATAGGAGTGAAATCCTAGACCGAGATGTCTTTTCAATTCGGGCTATGCTCCTCTCCACTCGACTCTATACAGGGTAACTTGTGCCGTGAGCACACGGTAGAGGCAGAGCCGTCGTCAATGTTTCACGTCTACCAGGCGTCCTATGACGCTGTCCCATAAAGAAACCTAATGCATGGATCAATTCCGCGATAACTGACTCCGAAAACGATCAATGGGCATTTTGTTTAAAGAAGACTAATAATTTTTTTTTAATATTATAACTTAAATTCTTGTTAACCATTTTAACTAAGATGATTAATGGAGTCAAGCGTTACTTTGCGGAAATCCATTACTGTGTGGACAGTTAGAACTTTTACTTAGCTTGTCGCGGATCAAAGTTCTGACTGTCCACATTCCAACTAAGCTAATAATGCTTGTGCTAGGATATACTTCACATCAATAGTCCAGTGGGAGGTACGAACTCACGACGTTTAGATCGCAAGGCCGGGGCTTACCGACTGAGCTACTGGTACTTATTCCGAAGGATAATTCCGAAAAAAACTACCCGCAGTTCGATCAGATCACTTTCTAATAAAACTTCTAAGCTACAACACCACAAAGTGTAATATAAAAACACAGTATGTATGTAGTAGTACCCCACCAATCCGCATTGGACATGTGTGGTGGATTTAACGTCTGTTCCTCCAGTAATGGAGAGGCCCGTGCTCAGCAGTGGGACATATAGGGGCTGTTAAAAAAATGTAGTAGTGTGGGTAAGTCAATCATAATTAAAAACCGCCGACTAACCTACGTATTTATTTGCCTGTGCTCCCGAATATCCCAGTGTTCCTTAAGGAAAAAATACATCACAAACCCTCCAGCGGAGGGAGACACGCGATAATGAGGTATAATTTGTACGCCACCAGTGTACCACCGTCGCTATATTTAGAAGCAAACGCTCTCGAGCCGACCACGCAGCCGGTTCAATTACGTAAAGCGGTTGACCATTTCTAATCTAAAAATAATCGCAGGCTCCTCGCGGATCGGTGCCGTCGATCGCCTACATGTACATGTGTGAAAGTGTACACAATTAATTGCAGATAATTAGCGGGGCTCGAGTGTTTGGCTAAATTGATAAGCAACGATACGCGGTATCAATATGTTAGTGTCACCGTATTTAGTACCGACACAAGATATATCGTTAAAAGACGAAAACGGAAGTGGGCAGGCCATACTCTTAAGGAGCATAAAAGAAAAAAAAAGAGCGGCAAAAAGAGGTTGGGAATCACTGCTCTAGCTGCCCTAGAGCAGTGATTTCCAACCTCTTTTTGCCGCGGAACTCTCAAAATTTTGCGGCACACAGAGAGCCTGACATGTGTGAGATGACTTGAGGCATAATTTGTTTAAGATTCTAACCAAGAACGCGTTACAAAACAAGTTATATATTTTTTTATGAATTTATTTCATGATAATTCCTGTTAAATTATTAAATAAAAATAATTTGTACACATTTTTAGCGGTACACAAAAGGACCTCGGTACAGAGGTTGACAATCACTGGCCTAGAGAAAATAAAAGAAAAAAAAATTAAAGTCAACTCCTACTTAAGTTCACCTAAGTAGGAGTTGACTTAAATTTTACAACTTTATTTCAGTTACTTTTTATTAAATAATTACAATTTATAGAAATATGTTAAACAAAGACAATATTCGCTCTTGGTATTTTTGCAAGAACACAGTAATCCGAGGTGGGTAGTTAAGGTATTATTTGTTACGCTAATTCCGAGGCCTCAATTTTTAATGGTTTCGCGAGGATACCGTTTCCACCGTGCCATTACAAAACAAACACGCGCACGGACATGCAGGCTCAAAATGACCACCTCGAAACGCAACAGTAAGATGTGACCCGGTTTCCTTTGTTAATATAAAGGTCAGAGGCAGCAATCAAAGAACAGTAGTTCAGCCAAAATTCTTGAGTCATTTTTCTTTTATCTTCTTTGATGGCAATTAGTTATAACTGTTATGCCAGCGTCAAGTAAAACACGATAACGTCAAACCTCTTGAAATATAACTAGTTAGCTTATCACGTTACGTCTTGATACAATGGTGACTATTTTACCAAAATCTATGGACTTTTTTCAGTTAACTTAATAAGTCACGATACAGGCATTTATTTCATATAACTTCACTTATACGCCTTAATCGAACTATATTGTATAATACACCAACCATCACAATTAAAAAATATAACATTGTTATTATTAAATATACTCTCTTGCCTGTCACACATACAGACGCACACACTAACAAACTATGCACACACAAACACAACATATACATATATAAAATATTTTCGATTAGTCGTAACCAACGAATCAGTATATATTTTTAAAATAAATTATACTTAAAATGTAACTCCGTAATTAGCTCCAAAATTTTTAAAAAATTTACATAAGTGTTAGCATTATATGTTGTGTATATAAATATCATAACTAAGATATAGAAATAATCGCAAACATCGGTTTAATTCATTTGCACTTATGGTGAAATGTAACTCGAGCAAATGCCGGTCGTTACTGAAAGGACTGATATTAATACATCACCGCAACATATCCGCGACGCGTAGGGTTGCCAAATACAGCATGTTGTAATATCGCCCGAATATTAAAGCCAGATGACGGTAGTTCGGAATAAATTTCAGATAGCTGCCAAGACTAAGAGCCCATTAACAGTTTTGAACCCAAAAACCGATTACTGTTCTGGAGTCTAAAGTCTTTCTTTTGTTCAACAAGTAAATTTATAAAAACCTACTTTTAATTAATGAATTATAATTTGAAAAAACTAAAATAACATCAAGTGGCACCAAGTGGTGGAGAGTGGAAAGCACCTGATGGAAAGCAATCAACGCCGTCCGTAAACATCCAGTGCTATAGGCAGTGCAGAAGCGTTACCGGCCCTTAAAGAAAGTATCATTATGGAAGACGGAGGGGGGGATTGAACCTCCGGAACTCAACCGCTCTCCGGACAAAGTGCGGTAGTTAAGCTACCACTCAGACGCCGGTTATTGCGGGAGTGTGGTTCTTCCCCGGGCGATCCGGCCCATTCATGCTACATACAAATAATATGCTATTCTTGACAAAGTGTTCGTCTGCAGCGGTGCAAATTTATATTTTAAGCGCTGAGCACTACACTTATGGTTTTGTGCTAACACGACATGACACCATACTGTAATCGTCTCAACATAAAGTGCTATTATAGTTCTTTCTACCCAGAAATTCAATTTCTACACAAAAATTGGATAATATCGCTAAAATAAATGTAAGGGAAAAAATATTTTGAGTTGAGGAATTTTGAGTTTTTTCGTAAGTTTCATAGGGTGGTGGCATTTAAAACGAAGTGAGTTGAAATATATTTCACGTGAAACATGTTATTGCGGGGTATAGGAATGAAATCGTAGACCGAGACGTCGTCTTGATTCAGGCTACGTTCCTCTCCACTCGACTCTATACAGGGTCACTTACACGTGGCCGTGAGCATACGGTGGAGACCGAGCCGTAGTTAATGTTTCACATCTACCAAACGTGCAATGACGCTTATTTTTTTTTATGTCAAGCATATATTGTATATTCATGGTGGCCCAGTGTCAACCCTACGTGGGAAATACCATCGGCGCGCGACGGCGCCGGCGCCTGTTAATCGTCCGACGGCGCGTGCGATGCGAATTTTCCCCTTCGCTTACACCATTAGGGAAGGGAAGCTATCATTTGAACGGCGACGGGGCGGACACTTGCCCAAACCTGATCCCAAACCAGGTAATCTCCATTATAAAATGTCAACTTCACTATGTTCTCGATCCGAGTCTATTATTATAGCAAAATTGTTTTGTTGTTATGATTTTTGTATACACCCTGTATACAATGTTTAACGAACGTTGAATTTTATGATCGTTAATTATGATTGTTGATTTTATTTTTCTACAATACTGCATGTATTGGAAAATGTAGTGTAATGTAATGTAGAAAAAGAAAATAGCATATGTATATGTATATGTATATATATATATATATATATATAGCTAAATATTTTTCCGCACTCTTCCTTATGCCTTGTACCATAGCCCCGCTCTACCCTACCTTTCACTAGGTAGGGTAGGACGAGGCTAGTAGACCAATATTTCACTTAATCAGCTTCTCCAAACATAAATCCAATACTTCTTATTATGTATACTGATCCGCAAGTAATTTATCCTTTTCCAAAATTGTCCATAGTGATTCATTTCTAACAAATCGCATTGCATAAAAGATACAGCCCTTTAAGTGAAGAAAGTCAGGCATGCTCATCCTACCCCATAGATGAGGTTAATCGAGCAAGAGTACGGGTTAAATTGAGCAGTCAGAAAATGGCGCCAAACCATGCCTTAGATTAGATATCTATGAAACATAAAATAAAATAATTATTTAACAAACGTTCATTTATAATACTTTAGCCACATCCTGAAATAAAATGTATTTATAAAAATATTAAACAAAATTATATAAATATGTATTTAAACATTAATCTTAACCTTTATGTTAGGAATATAATCAGTCTTTCTATGAAATGCCAAATCTCACAGCTCTCCGAGGGTGCAAAGTTTTTTGTTTACGTATTATACAGGTGTCCCAGAACTCAACGTCAAGCCAAAACGGGGTGACAGGATTGATTGTAACCATCATGTGAAAAATCAGAAAAAAAATCTATCTGAACATCTTAGGATTAAGAACCTACCAAGAGCTTGTGCGAATAAAAACATTTTAACTGAGTAAAATGTTAGCATAAATCGGGTTACTTGAGGTCTTTATTTTTTTACTCGTTTTTTTAGAATGAAACTAACAAGTATTGTATGATTTTACAATCCTGATTAAATTGCGTCAACTTTTAATGGCACTTGCCAAGGCACTCTAGTACTTTTTTTTTCAAAGAGGGTTTTTTTTCAAAGTCGACAAATTTTGAAAATTTTAAATTCATAGTTTAACAAATAGTCTTAATTCTAGGAAACTTGGGGCAATTGTGTCATTATTTTTTACTGTGATTCTAGAAATGTTATTTAGGGTTACGGTTCCAAAGTTTAAATGAAAGAAAATAATAAAATTAACCACAATAACCGAAAATTGGTTACAGTTTGACCAAATTTCTAGGTTTTTCTTAAATGCCCATAATTTTCAAACTGCATGGGATAGATTTTTTTTCTGATTTTTCTCATGATGTTTACAATCAATCCTGTCAGCCCGTTTCGGCGTGACGTTGAGCTCTGGGACACCCTGTATAGGTTACACATTATAATTGGGGCAAGAATCGCGAATTCAATTTCCGGCATCAACAAAATATTCCTTCGAGTTAAAAACATTTATAACTTTTTATTTTTTACTTAAATATATTTTTAAGTGTAATAGAAAATATCAGTGCACACAAAACGTTCTTATTAAAAAAATTGTTTGTCTGTCATTATCATTACATAAGACAGCTGATTAGTTTATCGATGGCTCTACAGAGGCGCTAATCAAAAAACTTTTGTACACCCGTCCAAATCGATTAACTTGAAATGTAGAAAGTTATCGGAATATTTTGATGTCGAATAATATGTCGAGACACGTCCGACGAGCAGCTCAGCGATATCGATAGATGTAAAAATGTTATTTGTTTACAAGGGCCGTTAGCCACCGCTACGTATCGTTTGCGGTGACCCTAATCGCGGCGGCGACCTTAGTTACTGCTCTCTCTTAAATCAAACGCGAGAGCCCTAGAACCCCACTTATCTACTCGACGTGCGGGATCACACGCCCTAAGACGTGTAAGGCGTGACTTATGCAATCGAAGCCAATGACCGCTTCAACTCGGATGTGTCGCGCGTAGAGTTGGGGTCGATAAAAATCATGTGGCTTTTATCGACCCTGAATAAAGTTAAATACGTTTCACCTCAAACTTCATTCGCACGCGGTGCATTCCGCTATACGTGCCATAGTATTAAAGAGTCACCGTCAAGATCTTCGGATTGATGACGGAATCCGAGCATCTCGGCATACGTTGGGTATGCTGTGTTTTAAGATATAACAATATTTAATAGTGATGGTAGAGTCATTCTACAGCATGAATAGTCTGGCTCAATAGAGAAGGTTTGGTGTCGTATAAGTAAAGGTCGGTAAGTGGCAGACTTCGGTTCTCACCTTTAACTCCTACCATATTTATATTAAGTGATAGGTCGTAAGTTCTGAGTTCAGATCCTTATTCTGTTATCGGACCAATGCCTTCACAAAAATATCGACGTTAAGTTATACCATTTTTCTGCATCATCGCAGTTTGTACGGTGTATTCGTAGGCCCAATTTCTCTTCTTTTCTTTTACTAACTTCTCCCCTTTGATTGTTCTCACCATACTTAGTAAACAATGCATTTAAGTTGTTTTGGTTCCATTTAAGGTGCTCTTTGGTTCCTTGGTGTTGAAGATATACAAATGCAGCGATGATAGCTCTTTATCAATAAAAACTAATCTATTTGTTTGTTTTCGTAACTCACAAAAAATATTTATGTTCAATATTTTATATACAATACGTAATTGTATTTTTAATTGAATATTTATATAAATTTAATTAACATGTACGATTCAAGTCATTCGTTTTATAAGTTTAATGAATAACTTGAATACTACTATTTTATTCGATATATAAATGTTTAAAATACATGGTTATGATAAGATAGAATAGATAATTAAAGTAAAACTTTGGATTCTGACATACGTGCAACCGCCTAGTTTGGGGTCTACCAAGAACGCAACTATGTATTATTAATGATAAATATAAATAAAATAAACGAGACAAACTATCAACATACATTTATAAATCGTTAAAACTTTATCGACATATGTATTATATATGAAATGGTACATCCCTCTGCACGAGTACCAAGCAGGATCGACGAGTCACGGATAAGTATGTTTAGGTTGCTAACAGCAGAACATTTGTGAAAGGCCATGTGCAACAATGTTATTAATTAGCGTTTTATTGAGATTACGCAATAAAATGATACGTAATTAATAGGGCTGTACCTTAATAAAGTATATGGGATCGACAAACGTATCGAGTAGTATTTTTTACTTAGTATCTTTAGGAACATACAAATTTTGATATATGAATACTTAAAAAAATCTTATTACATTTCGAAATAACAACTGCTTGTCTTCGGTTTTTAAAAATCCAAAAATGGAATCTGCAGAGAAAACCTTATTAAGAACATAGGAGATAGTAATACATTTTAATATAATATAAAAAATAATTAATATAATATAAAAATAATAGAAATAATAAAGACATAAGCATAAAATCCGACGACCAATTGGCTCAGTAGCGGGGTCCCTCATCGTCAAAAGTCAGGTCGAGGATTCGATCCACGCATCGAGATAAATATATGTATGACCTACAGATATTTATTCAAGTCTGGTAACTCCGTCAATATGCGTTGGACAAGCGTGGTGAGTTATCATCCGTTAATGTCACCCTTGCGCAAGGTTCATCATATACACTTTTCTATAGCAAAGCAGGTAAACGAGCATGCGGATGACCCAAAAGTAAGTGATCACCGCCGCCCATAGAAATCTGCAATGCCGAAGGCGTCTCAGATGTATATATATATATATATATATATATATATATATATATATATATATATATATATATATATATATATATATATATATATATATATATATAAATTTATATCTTGTTAAATATCTTATATAAGAGATTTGTTTCTCCCATCTAAAACTATATTAATTAATGACTCAATATTTGAAAAAACTATATCCAAAATTAAAAAAAAAATGTATTTGAACTTGAGTGGATAATAAAAAGTATTTCATTAACGATTGAAAATTTTAACTAGAAGAAAGTAGGAATTTAGTACGAAGTATTAGGAACAAAACAATCTAAGATGGACGAAAAAATAGAGAATGACACTTCATGTCGATTTGTACTCGATCGACGGTAGGGCGGGAGCGTGGAGCGAGCTCTCCTCCGCTCCACACGTGCATCCTGTTAGCTAAGTGGGTGATGTCCGTTTGTTTGTACTAGGGTATGTGGGTTTATAGACGCCGTTAGTGGCATGTCTCGAGTTAACTCGAGGACTCATTTGAGACAATATCGACACTGGTGTTCATCCGGTTCGATACTATATTATTAATACAGTAAATTCCCGGTTTATCCGAAATCCGCTTTATTCGAACAATTTTTTCTTAATTCTCAACTTTAAATAATATGAACGTAAAAAACCAACGTATAATAGGTGTTAAACAGCCTAACATATGCACCTACGTGGGGTAGGTGCATATGTTAGGCTGTTTAACACCTACCCCCCACCCCACCACCGAATACCATCGCGACCCATTACTTATCTACTAGTGATACCTCTTCATATATGTACATACTCTTAACATGCCAACGCAAAATTTTTTCAGTCAAAAACATGCAGGCTTCTTCACAACCATATAAATAGCATTCCTCGAATACTCGTATATATATATAGAAATTTGGTCGAACTGTAACCATTTGTCGGTTATTGTGGTTAATTTTTTTAACTTTGGAACCGTAACCTTCAATGACATTTCTAGAATCACAGTAAAAAATGATGACACAATTGCCCCAACTTTCCTAGAATTAAGACTATTTGTTAAACGATGAATTTAAAATTTTCAAAATTTGTCGACTTTGAAAGACCCTCCTTTAAAAAAAAATTTCATACTCCGAACCGGCCGCCATCCCGAAAACTTCGAAATATACATTCCCGAAAATACAGATACATTTACCAAACAAAAAACCTAGCTTTACACAACGCAGGTGATCTTAGTGTGGTAGGTGGGTTTTTGTCTCTTTCTCTTTTATATATTTATTTTTAAACTAATTTATTATTATAAACAATTATCCAATTGTCACACACAGCCTAAAGCCTATGACTGTTGTACGTAGATTTCCTACAGCATTAGAGTATTTTTCAATTATTTGCCAAACTTTAACCATAGCATTTCCCCTTCCCCACTGGCCTGTGACTGTGAAACTAGCTTCAAAAAGGCCCCGCCTTTTGAAAAGCGGGATTTATCGTAGCCGTTGAAGTTTATGACTAAGTTAGATAAGGTGCAACTGCACCAATGACATTACGAATACATTAGGCACACTAAAGATACAAACATATATTACCAATGTAAACGACGTCTCAATGACAACGCCCGCGGTCATATAACAATAACACTCATGTAATATTTACATGAAAAATGAAACAAACTCGCTAAATTTAACATAAAGTGCGGGCGGGTAGACCTTTGCTGTGCCCACATAACCGTTTGGAGGACGAGGATGCCAATCGCAGATGACAAAAAAATTCCACAACGTAAACGAGCAAGTCTTTTAATGATAACAGTCTTGTCTATTTTCTTTTTCTTGCATACTAAAATATATTTAACACTAGATATACCAGCGATAACACTAGATATACCAGTCAAAAACCCAATTATTTTTACTAACAACATATTTACAGTAATATAAACTTTATAAAATTAATTCTTTAGTTATAACTAGAAAAGTCATTATTGATGGAGTCAGGCGTCACCTTGCGGAAATCCATCACTATATGGACAGTCAAAAGTTTTACTTAGCCAAGATCCGCGACAAGCAAAACAATAACAGAAAATTAACAATGTGTGTTTTTTCGATGGGTTTAGTGGATTTATTTGGAACTTAAACCAAAGTACGACAAGCTTAGTCTTTCATATGATATCATCATCATCACCCTACGGTAGGCAATTGCTGGACATAAACGTCTCTCAACGCACGCCACTCAGGCCAATCTTTAACTACATGGTCTCTTCCAGCCGCCATGTGCAGTCTTCGCTCCATCCAGTCTGAAGGCGCCCCACTGCGTGCTAGAGAGAAAACGCAGTCTCCTCCTCAGCACTTCCAAATCTTGTCAACTTGGTAAGAGCCTATACAGTTGTCCAGTAGTAGAATTAGGTTTTCAAAAATAAATAATAAAAAAACTACAAAGGATATAAATAAAATCCAATAACTTTTACGAAAAAGGGAAGTGGTCTTTTTTTTTAATATTTCGACAATATTTACCGCCACTTCCGGCAATCTTGGAATCTAAGCACAGTATTTTATGCCACTCTGCTGAAGTAATGACTCCGGAATACCTCGCTTACAATATTCTCTTTGGTCGTCGGGTTTATTTCAGACTTTACTTTCGAGGCACCCACACAGAAAAAAGTCCATAGGTCGAATAATCAGTAAACATGCTTTTTCTTATTATTCGACCTATAACCTAGTTTTAAAATTGTTTGCCCTGTACGCTCAAAAGATTTACATCAGCTGAATTTAAATATCTATATATATAAAAACCAATTGCTGTTCGTTAGTCTCGCTTAAACTCGAGAACGGCTGGACCGATTTAGCTAATTTTGGTTTTGAATTATTTTTGGAAGTCCAGTCCAGGGTAGGTTTAAAAGGTGAGTAAATATAATAAAAATATTAAGAATACAGAAAAAGCAAAAATTACGTTTTCCCTTAGAAATTTTGAAACTGTTCGCCCTATACGCTCAAAATATTTATATCAGCTGAATTTAAATGTATATAAAAACCAATTGCTGTTCGTTAGTCTCGCTTAAACTCGAGAACGGCCGGACCGATATAGTTAATTTTGGTTTTGAATTATTTTTGGAAGTCCAGTCCAGGGTAGGTTTGAAAGGTGAGTAAATATAATAAAAATATTAAGAATACAGAAAAAGCAAAAATTACGTTTTCCCTTAGAAACTATTCCTACCTATCAAATATTTGACGTTCGTCCCGTCGTTCAGAAATCAATTAAATTTAAAAGTCGTTCAGAAATCAAATTAAATTCAAAAGTGATGTTTTTTTTTTTCATTTTTTATTGATTACGATTTCTTTTTGTTCCTGTTAAGTTTTGACCACATTTTTTACTGAAGTTGAAACATTTTGCAATTATCGTTCAGCTTTTATTTATTGATACTGAAGCGGTACGAAGATTGTCGGGTCAGCTAGTTTTTATAAAAAATATATTTTTGCATATCGACGAACTCGCATTCACGATATCGTCTATTCTAATTCCAACCAGGTATTGAAGGAAGTTGCCTTCCCACGATGCGTTGAAAGTGAGAACGAGGTGTGTGTGTGTGTGTGTGTGTATGTGACTTTGGTTCGGAACGCAAATGGTATACTGATAATGTCCGAGCGGAATGCCGCTAGGTGTCGTGCGGGTGTTGGGAGCCAGCGATTCGTTGAACCGGCCAACTTCCTGTGGACGCGTGAGCCATGCGTAAAACACAATGTCCCATCACCTCGATAAATAAACGATTAGCTTCGGATAATGTGTTTCATAATACAGTGGCCCCGCGGTAATCCGGACCCTGTTTAATCCGACACGCCTATCACTGTTGATTGTATATAAACGATTCGGCAAATCCTCACACATTTCCTTTTCTGCTCTTTCCTTTCTTATCCATCCTTTCCCTTCCTCTCCGCCAATTCACGGTCTGCCGTACCAATGGATGCGGAGCTCTGCTGGGGCTGAGCTCTATCCTCCCTTGCGGCTCGTGGGATTCACTAAGACGAATTTTAATATACCTAATATGTTGAAAAAATGACGGCGACGTGGTTCGCCACCAGTCACGCCCTGATTCCCACGAGGACGAGAAGCGACCACCGCCTATAGACATCCACGGCACCACAGGAATCACAGAAGCGTTACCAAGATGTCCTTACTAACCAGTAGTGAGATCTTACTAACCGACTAGAATGCTTGGCATAGCGGAAAGACATTTCATGTCTCGGTGTCTTTTACCGATTTTATCATGGGGAAGTGCTATTAGGATTGCTCTAAATAATTCCTGCCACTAAATTCTACTACCACAGAAGCCTCTTCACTCGCCACCAAGAAGTTTCATCTAGATAGACAAATGATAACGGTGCGTTTTTCCTTAAATTTCTTTCGCATCGAATCTTACGCATCACTAACTTAAGGTACCAGCTGCCTCCATTAGTATTTCCGAGGTGATAGAACATTGAAACCTTCAAAAAGAAGGTTACAACATTTATCACAGGCCAACAGAGCTTCTGCAATGGTTCTTATAGTCAAGAAACAGATAAGAAAATGAAACACCATTTTTTAAGAAACGTATAGACTTGATAAGTCGTGCGGTAGTTGAATACAACGGCAGAAATGCATCTACCGCACGAATACCTAACAATTCCACGAAGCACTCACACCAGGATAAAAGCGATGAAAAGTAGTAAAACGTAACTAATGAAATACAACGAGAGAAAGAGCGTTAAGAGCGTTATGTGTTCGCTGCGACATGTTGCGGATGTCTATTATGGTGATCATTTACCACCAGTTGAACCGCATGCTCGTATACCTGCACTGCTATTAAAAAAAAAACTATTCTGTTACTACAGGTTCCAACAATTCGTGTCGCGGTGCACCGTTATTTCTGTGAGCAAGGTACACAATGCCCAGCCCGGGAAAGTAATTGCACGGTAAACCATGAGTATCGGCTACAAGGTTTCTAGTTACCCGTAGGGTTACGCCGGAGATGTTTTCCAATACTTAGGACGCATAAGATATTTGTTCTGTGCACTTCGGTGGTTTTATTCAAGTCATTCGACGGTCCGTTAAGCAATCCGCGAGGAATTGCTATTAGTAGGGTTGACAATAAAATATATCGATAACTGTTTATTTATTTTTATCTCTTTATTATACTTTTTACTTCGAGAAAGCCGAGAGAAGGATTCAGTTGGGCTGGGCAGCGTTTAGGAAACATCATTAAGTCTTTTCGTCGCCCATACCGCAAAGTCTGAAGACAAAAGTCTTCAACCAGTGCGACCTGCCCGTACTCTCTTACGGTGCCGAAACGTGGACACTGACGATCCGTCTCCTTAATAAGCTCAAAATCACTCAGAGGGCTATTCTCGGAGTTTCTCTGGTGGATAGAATTCGAAATGAAGAAATTCGCCGGAGAACTAGAGTCACCGACATAGCTCTTCAAGTTAACAGACTGAATGCGTGTAGCCGAAGATCGGGCTAGGTGACGCGCCTTGAGTGAGGCCTATGTCCAGCAGTGGACTGCCGTAGGCTGATATTGAATACTTTTTCCTAGTTAAGAATACCTTTTAGTGTTAAATCCCTCTTATATACCTGAGAATAAAAGGGTAATGGAATGGCTTAGGTCAGTTTCGTCCTCTTCTGTCTTCTTATTATTTGGTATCGAAATTTATTTCAGATTCGACAAAACTAATGTTTGGCAGCTTTTACCGAACTCAATGATCAGCCGAATTTCGGTTAAAACACAGATTTTACTTGTATCTACTGTTAATTGATTTTCCATGTAAAACGGTAAATATTTTATCAACTGACATTTGTCTATGTGTTATGAATTGAAAATTATTGGAAATCGCCAAATGATTGAAGAAACCTTAAAAAAACAAGCCTATACATTTTTCGAATGCATTAGCCTCCTGTATAAATTATATCATAAAACATCAACCTTACTATGTATAATATTGATTCATATGTAGAGTAAACAAAAGAAAAATAATACATACATAAATATATACTTAATGATAGTCACCGGTTATTTTAAGGGATGAGCTTATGATGTATTAAGTTTTTGATTTAATACAAGTAGAATTCTTTCTACTCATTAATAGAAACGAAAAAGAATGTTTATCGATACACACGTTGTCGATAAAATAGTCAATGTCGTGTCACGGCACTATCTATTAGCTTAGTGTCCGCGCAACATCGGCACGGACGCCACATACAAAGCGGGCGGGGCGAGCCTTGCTCGCCGTTTTCATATTTGCCTGACAATTTGCGTGTTTAACTAGGAATTTCCTGTAAGCACGTCGATGCTACGACACGTAAATTGACTGTTTACTTTTAAACTGGTGTTGCATCGAACCACGTGTTACACTTGCATGTTTTTTTTTTATATAACATTCACGCCTATCCCCCGCAAGTGTTGACAGAGACCACAGAGCTCCATCCGCTACGATCCCGGCACACCCTTCCCGCCTCCTCCACACATCCATCCATACCTTCATCCATTCTTCCTCTCACATTCATCACAGCGAAACGGCTCTCCATTAGTCGCTTCTTGCCCTCGTGGGAATCCGGACGTGACGGGGACCACGTCGCCGTCATTTTTCAACAAATTAGGTATATTAAAATTCGTCTTATCTAACTTAGTCACAAACTTCAACGGCTACGATAAATCCCGCTTTTCAAAAGGCGGGGCCTTTTAGAAGCTAGCTGCTCAGTCATAGGCCAGTGGGGAAGGGGGAAATGCATATTATATGGTTAAAGTTTGGCAAATAATTGAAAAATACTCTAATACTGTAGGAAATCTACGTACAACAGTCATAGGCTTTAGGCTGTGTGTGACAATTGGATAATTGTTTATAATAATAAATTAGTTTATAAATGAATTTGTCAAAAAATATTAAATTTGTCTTAGTGAATCTCACGAGCCGCAAGGAAGGATGGAGGTCAGCCCCAGCAGAGCCCCGCATGCTTAGGTAAAGCACCATAGAACCCGATGTATTATTTCAATACCGTTTTACAGAAAGGGTCCATAATTCATCCATACAGAAAGGTCAATCTTAAAATAAAACACTTGCATGTATATCGTCCAAATCTTCTTAGAATATGCTTTGATCGTGTAAATAAATAAATAAATACTCAACTACCTTCAGTGTATACAAAGTGTAGACTTATAATTTAAAGAATGCAAAGGTGTATACTGGCTCTGTGAGCCCCCGCTTATGGAGTCAATGGTCGTGGGTTAGATCCCGAAATTAATTTAAATATATGTATGACCTATAGATATTTATTCCGATTCTGGTAACTGCTCCAACCCGCATTGGACAAGCGTGGTGAGTTAATGTCCGTTTCTCCAGAAATGGGTTCTGGATGAAGCGCGGATTCTCATTGTGGGATGGGGGCGGGGAGGCTACGGAACTCAACCGCTCACAGGACGAAGCGCGGTAGCTAAGCTACCACTCAGTCGCTGGTTTTCCTCGGGAGTATGGTACTTCCCCGGGCGAGCCGGCCCATTCATGCTACAGACAATTATTATGTCATTCTTGGCAAAGTATTCGTTTGCAGCGTGCCTGCGTGGCTCTACTATTACAAAAATTCTGATAACTAGCACCTAGACCTCACGAGACCTTCCGATTTCCGGTGATATGGGTATTAGCCTACCACGCTTGTCCACGACGGATTATATTAATCCAGCTGCAGAAATAATACCCGAAAGGGGTAACTTTCACACTATGCTATTAGATCTTCAATAAAAATTAAGACATGAGTAGTTTGTTTCGTATGAGATAAAGTAGGGAGCATTTTTTATACTGAATCACATATAATACTAGTTTCACACGCGTGGAAATATCGATTTAATATAATTCAAACTCGACTAATAATTCTAGAACGTTCCTATCGATCTTAAGGTTAGTACACACGCCACACTGACAGTTTCCTTGTCAAATATAGACAGAACAAAAAACACGTCGGTACAAAAACCTTAATTCATTAACACCCACACCGTTAGCATAATTTGGACGAAATTATCGAGCGATTAACATTCAGCATCGATTACACTGTCAAACGCTTGCGTGGAATGACCTCGCGTTGTGTTTCGCGCAAGCTATAATATGCATTATTTTTAAATTAAATGAAACTTTTTATAAAGACCAAAATGTAAAACACATACAAATGACGTGGGAAAAAACACACAAATGACTTTTTCATGATTTTTTTTTATGGGGGTAGGAGGGCAAACGAGCAAGCGTGCCGTCGGATGGAAAGCAGTGAACGCCGCCTATAGACAACCGCGACCCGCAGGAGTCACGGATATATATGTATAGGCTTGTTTTTTGAAGGTGCCAATGACGTATTGGTACGGAAAGACAGCCGAAGGTTTCACAGAGTGGTGGTGCGTGGAGGAAGTTTCAAGAGAAGCGCACCGTGGTAGATCGCCACTCATCCAAGTGGTGGGGATGAAACTTTTCTTTACGGCGAGTTGTGCGTACGTTTTGTGATACCATTAAAACACACAAATGATATGGAAAAACACACAAATCTACACATTTCCCAAAGGCCGGCGACGCTTGATTATGGCAGATGTCTCTATGTCAATTGCTTTCCATCAGGTGACACGCTTGCTCGTTTGCCATCCTGCAACCCTTAAAAAAATAGACTTTTAGTTTAAACGTCTGCACCATTTGGGTCTCCGCTTTCCTTACTTTAGAAACAAGGAATGGTATAAAAAAACACTACCTCATCATAATAAAGCCTTTATAATTAAGTCGGGAAGGCTTGCAAGGAGACTTCAAATTTCAGAATGAAAGCAAACGACGACAACAAAGATATTCATCGACGTGAAAGGCAATTCTTCAATCTTAGAAACTTACTTTGACGGTAAAGGCATCACGACAACTTAGCAGGGAGAGAACACGATAAGAGATCTCAAAAAGAGGTCCCAATTGGGACCTCTGTTTGAAATCTTGGTAAAGACTTGAATCAGAACAATTAATTGTTTAAATAGAACATTATCTTGAATAGGCCGTCAATTCATATCTTTGAACTGTCAATGCAACCATTAGCTGATCAGTCTGTTGCCACTTATAAAATAAACAATGACTATTCGATACGTATGATGCTTTTTATTCGAGTGTAAAACAATTGGTTTCAATAGTTACAACACTAGTTTCGATACCTTGGACGAGTCAATAGTGTTGTCAGACAAGGTCATCGCTTCAATTGTAACCGAGCTATTGTCGTGAGCAATTGCGATCATCAGTAGAAAACAAGTTCTCGTAATCAAAAATATTGAGCTTTGTTTAAAGTAAATTATGTTTATGACCGGTTAGTTAATATTGAGTTCAAACTATTGAGTTTCAGTCCATTTTAAAGACATCAAGTGCCCGAGGGCCTCATCCGAGGGATCTGTGGAACGCTAATAGCCCCTCTTCTGCTGTAGTGATGAATTTGTTTTGAACATTGTTTTGGCAGGTTTTTTTATGGGATAGAAAGGTAAACGAGCAGGCGTGTCACCTGATGAAAAGCAATTAACGCGGCCCATGACATCCGCAGTGCCATAAATATTGCAGAAGCGTTGTCGGGCCTTTAAGAATTGGATAACCTAGATAACAAGGGAGTTAGCTAGTTTCACAGGGCACCGTACTGGATCGCCATTCATCCGGATGGTGGGGATGAAACTTTTCTTTGTGGCGAGTTGCGTGTGCTTTCTTTGTGGTGTTGGATGAACGAAGAACACCCTTCGTCGCCGAATTATTGTCATCGTCGTACTCCCCCCCCCCCGCATTTCACTTCTTACGGCTACCTTGGTCGCCAGTCCTTCTAAATAAGTTCTCGAGGCCAGCAACGCAATTCTTCAACAATAAAACTGAACAGGCTAATTGGAATAAATATATGTATGACTAAAGATACTTATCCGATGGATATTCCACCAATCTGCCATAGACAAACGGTGTGGGATAATTGTAGTATTAGACTGAAATGCATTCTTTTTATATAGTACATTTTATTATATGAAAATCATGCACTTTAGTCTACTATTAATCGAGCAGTCACTTGTTTCACTTGTGTATTGTTGTAACATTTTAAATATTAACCCTTTGCGCTCGAGGCGCTTTTCTGTCGGATGAACCAGCAACTCGAGAGTAATCGCACGCGCTCCCGCTTACTTCATGAGTTCGTTATTGTTAACTTAAAATAATTTTAGACACAATAAGACACTTTAAACTCGTATATTTTAACACTATTAGCTTAATGTAATACAATTATTAAATAATTATATTCTATAATTTTGCTTCTTATGATATTTTGTGAAACAATCTCCAATGTGCATTCTTGGCTTGTCGGGTGAGAATCACCCGAGATAAGACATTTAGACACCTCGTAAAATGATCTACAAAAGGCCAAGTAGACTTTTCAAGCGATATTCCTTAAGTCAAACAGAAATAAACACATCGATCTGAATGGTGCCTCTCAGGCACCGCTCGAGTTATTGCATCACATGTTGTGGTGCCTGAGAGGCACCACTCGAGCGCAAAGGGTTAAAATGTTACAACAGTAAATTGTGTTAACATTCATGTGTTGTAAAAATACTTTTTTTTTGCTAGTTAAATACTAAAGTTTATTACACGAAGAGCATGCATCTTGTTCTACTACTACATAATGTCCATTCCTCCGGAAAACAAGCGACCTGTGCCTGGCGGTGGAACGTATATGGTCTGCAAAAAAAACAAAAAGAGAAAAGAAAAACAAGATTCGGATCTCAAATTTCGCGAAAGCTTACGTCCACTTTTCAATTCAACTAATTATGTTTTTAATTACTGCATGCTAATTATGTGAACGAACGTGTTGACGGATGTGATTGCGATTTGTAGTGTAAGGCTAAACGCACACTTGACTAAATAACACAAAATAATATTATATTGTATCACTCTCACAGATCAAATTGTGAATTTACGATATAAGATAGTGGTTTCCACTTTACCATTGGACTATTAACGTGCACTAGTTTTCTAGAACAAGCACTATTAGCTTACTTGAAATGGTATTAAACATTCTAGTCATATGAAAAAATTCATAGTGTTATTTAAAATATATAGAAATATCGTAATATAAATGTCTGTCCGATGTTGTATCATTTCAGATACGTTTTGTATTTTAACTTTTTTTAAGCTAGTGATATGCCCAACTTCATGAAATAATTTCTGGAGATATTGCGCAGTGACTAAAAGGATATAAAATTTTCCTGGCATCACTGTTTCGACATTTCGATTTGACAGCAGTGCCGTTCGTCTCTGCTCATTCTTTTTCTTTTCTCAAGTTACATAGACGAGAAAATTTTAATTAGTTCCTTCATAAATATTTTTTTTATATGGGATAGGAGGGCAAACAAGCAAGCGTGCCGCCTGATGGAAAGCAATCAACACCGCCCATAGACAACCGCGACACCACAGGAGTCACGGAAGCGTTGCCGGCCTTTTAGGCCTTTATTTTTTTTTGTTACATTTAATCTTAGTAAATATTTGTAAATTATTTATTAAAAATAGGAAACTCTTTTCATAAATTGACCAAAATTAAAAAGAACATTATTTTCGAAGCAAGAGACATTCCTAGCTGTAACGTCGTAGTAATTATCTAGAGAGGGGTTTTCTACTGTACTGACTGTAAAGATATTTATTTATTTATCTTTCCTTTTTACAAGTTTGGTAAAGCAGCGGACTTAATGCCGGAAGGCATTCTTTAGATAAAGAAAATAAAGTTATATTGATGTCCCATACATTATTATAAATTAAAAAAAAAATTAGATTTAAATTAATTCTGGTCCTTAGTTTTTATTAAAAATAGAGTAGTGCAAGTGTGCGCACAACTTTATGAGTATTATTTATATAAAAGCACAGACAGCAAAATGAATTTGTCCTCACAAAAAGTGTCAGCCTAGCTAGAATTCAAGTGATCTGTCACATTAATTAAGTTCGATTGAATATGTATTACGTATAGAAGAATTTTAGGTCGCGCGAGTGAAACTTACTGTTTAGACCATACATCGTTGTTTATAAATAAATATATCTTCAAAGTAATTACTTACGCCTTATAACCACCTAATGCTGGACTTTTAATTCATTTGACGCGTGTTGATGTTTCAGGATATTAATTGACACTTAACTCAATAATTTCATTTGTATTAATAATAGTGATCACTGCTTGTCATAAATGTGTGTGTGTGTCAATTGGTGTCTGTTCTGGTCTGTTTTCGATACAAAGAAATTTGATTTTGATTTCTTTGCGTTTATCAATTTTGATCTAACTAGATCAAACTAAATCTAATAACTTTTAATCAAAAGAAACTAACAACGTACGTATCTTTAAGACAACGGATCTTAGCTGAGTAGAAAATTGACTGTCCACTTAGTAATGGATTTCCGCTAAGTAACGCCTGACTCTATTAATCAGTTATAATGTTATTTGGCATTTTTTTTCTATAAAAGGAACTCCATATCAATTATATAACTAACGCAGTTACGACATACGTTGTGGTTCCTGAATATTATCAATTATAAATACGAAACAAGTTCATTACGACGTTATATTTCGCAACAAAAAATAATCTTATAAATATATAATCTCATAAATTGATTTTTTTTTAAATGACACTTTGTTTTTTAAGTGACCTGTCAAGTTGATACTCAGAAATGCCGGCTGTTTCTCACAAGATAGAAATCATCTACATATTCCAAGAAGGACAAAATCACAATAAACTCAAACAAATGACGCAGAAGAGCGAGCGAAGTGGGGTAGAATTAAGCTAGAAAGAAAACTCTGAACGAAGTCGGAACCTATGTATACGAAGACCACATGATGAGACAAGGGGCAAACGAATCGTGTCGTTTGATGGAATGCAATCAAAACCGCACACAAACGTATGCAACGCCATATGCATTGTAGAAGCGTTACCGGCATTTCAGAAATGTGTAGGCTAGCTTTTTGAAAGTTTCAATATCGTATTCAAATTATCAATATGGTCTTCCGAATTAATAAATTGAAGTTTTTTTTTTATGGGATAAAAAGGCAAATGAGCAGGCATGTCACCTCATGGAAAACATTCAACGCCACTTCAGGGCGAAAACCCTTTGGTTAACACCATTTCACACGAAAATGAACTGTGTGCCCAAACAACTGTACTCTTACAAAACGTACATTAAAGGAAACAATCGCGTCACGTCGCCAATGGACGCGGCGTGAAGCGAGACGAAAGCAACAATGTAGAACTGGTGTAAACGTCACACTGGTCGGCGGATAATATCGCTTTACGCGAAGCATGCGCACCGATACCGCAGGATTTGTGTGTTGTGTGCGTTCGCCCTTCACGAGCCACTAACTCCGCTACCGTGACATAGCTTTTCGTATACTTTAGGACACTCGTTTTTTGTGAGATCGGAAGGTTGTTTTTTTTTTATAGTATAGGAAGGCAAAAGAGCAGGCGCGGCACCTGACGAAAAGCCAACAACACTGTTTATAATTTTTAGAAGTGTTGGTACATGCTTATTTTGAATAGTACACTAACAGTAACTTTCCTATACCATAAAAAATCATTTCGCAATGAAATTCCTCTGAACGAAGAAAAACTATCCTCTCAACGTGGCCCAGCTAACGAAGTCTGTGATCCATAGTCTCTCCTATTACATTGGGTTTCTCCATTTCGGCACTTTTTCGATTTTGTCAACTACCATCATCTCTTTAGGTCGGGCTCAGGATCTTTCGAAGAAATGAAAATATAAAATAGAGTAAAACATAGATGTTTGCTTAGAAGCTACCTTGGAAGTTATGGAATTATGTTTAACCCATTCTATACAAACGAAAAACATGTTGTTTGAAAACCACCAGCTCATTTATTATAAAAATCAAATCTACTGCAAACATTTAAAATAAAGGCACATCCTGAACTCAAACGATAAACTGGTCACCCCAGTGCGGGATGTAGAGTATAAATTAGCAACAGTTGATTTCCCGAAGAAATATGCCACCGAAGGCGCCATAGCTGCGGTTATAAGGTTGCCAGCGGAAGAATTTTGCACAGAATTTTATTTTTAAATTGATGATTGATAATATGAGTTGGTAAAAACTAAAATGTTGCGTCGCAGCGCCTCTAGTGTCTGTAGCGACCACATCGCCATGACAATGTCATGAAGTGTCTATGAGCCGCTATATGGCAACATTAATGACGCTTAATCCTAGTATTTGTGTTAGCTGTAATCCTTTATGATTTATAACATGTTTGTAAATTAATAATCAATGTGTCTTCAAAACCTATTTTAAATTCAATAAAATTCAATAATGAGAAATACAACAACGATTCAATAAGTCAAGACTGCACCCTGTACTCCTGCGCATGAAAGCAATAAAACATACATAAAATAAATAAATATTTAATATTCTTTCGTTTTTTGTGGGATAGGCGGGACATGCCGAGAGAATGGCTGTTTTTAGACCATCTCAAATCATTACAAACTGGACTCCCCAGGAGAAAAGACCACGCGGTAGACTCAGTAAGTGTTGAAATGACTGCGTCCAGGTAGACCTGGCTATCCTAAAGAAAAATACGGATTGGAAACGCGGTGACAGAGATGGCTGGAGATAAATTGTGGAGAAGGCCATGGCCCACACCGGGTTGTAGCGCCAAAGGAAGATACATAATATATAAAAATAATACGATATATAAAAAACAGGCGTGACGATATGTATGTATGTATGACTGATTCGACACTGGCAGAATTCACTGATAAATACCGTAAGCAAAGAATTGAACTCACTACACATAAGCTTATTTTTTTTTTTTTTTTTTTTTATTTTAAGCTTTTTACAATGAACATCATACTGGTGGTTAACTATTCCAGTGGATGACCTTCTTTATAAAAAATATTTATTTCACTCAGTTGTATTAATATTAACAACTCTATTATGTAAAATATTAGCATATTTCAATTTGTGGAGATTGTTTTTAACATCCATAACTATACATAAAGGGGCGCCAGACAATTTAGGGTGTCAACACACTAATACTGACCGTACGTGGAATTTTTTTCTACTTTTATATGGACAGTCAAAAGTTTTACTTAGCTAAGATCCGCGACAAGCAAAACAATAACAGAAAATTAATAATGTGTGTTTTTCCGTTGGGTTAAGTGGATTTATTTGGAACTTAAACCAAAAACTTACCGAAAATCGGCCATCAACTCTCCGCCCACCAACCACTATACACAACACCAAACACACATTATCACTTTTCCATCTTGTAAACGACACGTGTTTCGCCCCAACACGAGGCATCTTCAGGTATAGTAGACTCTACGGAAGACAACCGAAAAGACTTTTCGGTTCCTTTTAAGTTTCCTTAAGTCCTTTTAACCCTTTGCACCCGAACCATTTTTTAGTATGGGTATTCAGCTACCCGACAGTAGTTTTAATAAAAAATTGTAATACATCAAACATAAGAATTTTAAGCAAAAGTAGTTTATTTACATGTTTCATTTTTATTTACATACTACAAACATAATATTTTAATATTAAATTTTATAATTTTCCTTAGTGTGATATTTGAGGAAGCACTCTCCAAGGTGTATCCTAGGTTTTTCAGGACATGTGTCACAGTAATACACCGTTTCACGTCTTCCGCTTTTCTTTTTCGTTCGGTCAGAGCACACTCTACAATCTTTTTTTTCCTTTTAGCATAACATGTAGCTTACCATTTAATCGGATACTGTTATCGGTAGTTGCAGATGTTGAACCACGGCCAGCTCCACGGTCTTGTCGATAATCTCCTTTTAGCTGATTCACTAACAATTTCACATATTTTAAATGACTGATTGATCGCTCGTTTCTCTGCTTTTTCACCATTTTATATAAAATATAGGAATTGATCACGCATACTTCCAATCCCCAAAAAAATAACTTTCGCCACCATTTTAAGGATTTCCTCATAAAACAGTACGTAGATGTATATTGATCGGCACGATCAACGCCGCCCATAGATTCAATATATTTTAGAATAACGTTTGGTTTTTTAACAGCAATTTCAACACCACCTCGTTGAAACCTTTTTACGGTAGTCATTCCAGCATCGCACATACATTGGAATGTATTAGATTTGGAAATCTGCCGTCACGAATTCGGCTTAGAATCTATCGTACCAGTTTGACACCACCCTAAATCAAGTAACGTCTCTATGAATATAAATCAAAAGTATTAAGTGTTATAAATACATGAATATTGAATAGAAGCGCGTCCGATAAATCATCACCAAAGGATGTCGGGTTCGATTATTTCACATCAATCAGCGTACCCACTTTCGCTTGCGAATATGCCGGTGCAATACGAGCGTGCGTTATGCCGGTTTCCCACTGTGAGAGATCAGCGATTAACAGATTAATGGAACGGCGTCCAACTAACTTAAAACATGAATACATCATCATTAAGTTACAATAGTATACTTTTCGATATAGGCCTCTTCCAAGGCGCACCCCCTAGCCCGATCTTCGTCTCGATTCACCAAATTATCGCCAGCTGCACTTCGTCGCTTCATTTGGCCATGGGACGTCGCACACTACGTTTTCTAAAATGCGGTCTCCACACCAACCCTCGTATATTCCAATCAGCCCATAGCCACTTGAGTTTAGTAACTCGAAGTATCAGTAACTTTCTTTTGAGTCAGTGATTTTGGTTCTCCGGCAAATTTCTAAATCATATCCACCAGAAAACATACATACATACATATCATCACGCCTGTTTGCCGTGGGGGTAGGCGGAGACCACAGATCTCCATCTTCTACAATCTCGGCACACTTTCCTTGCTTCCTCTACACTCACCACTCTCTTCATGCAAGCTTGCCGGTTAGGGATCCACCAGAGAAACTCTTGAAAAGAATGGCCGTGCACAAATAATAATAAAACGATCTGATTTTTTAATATATTTCTATTCCCTCAGTCACTCTCGCTGAATACTTTGCTAAACCCATTTCATTAGTTTTACCTTTACGAGCAAACGCAGTCTATACACAGTGAAATCGGGCATAGTACGTACGTAGTACGTTTAAGCCGGGCTTCCACATCACTAGCGGTGGAAGCCAGGCTTTAGGTTGCGTAAGTTGCGACTCAACTGCGATTTTTTTTATTAGTATGATTGGTCGGGGGTTTTATTTAATGGCTTTTGGTTTTTTTAATAGTTAACAACCGATTTTATTACTTCAATCGTCAACTTGACCCCTTTATGGTGTTCAAACAATATAAAACATGAGGCTCTGATGCAGGGCAGCATTGATACCATGTGAAACATCTGACTTTTTGGTAACACCCAACACATGAGCCCAAAATAGTGATTATATACATCAGTGAATATCTATACACTCTTTCTGATAATGGGACAGTGTACAAAAAAGATGTAAAAAACGTTAACTTATTGACAAATACAAACTCGATTTAACAATGAATAAGCCGACCACTGCAGGGTAAAATCATTTGCCGAAGAAAATCTACAACACCCAAAAGCTGATGTGTTTCTACTTTAAATTCAAATGCTAATAATGGAAGGAAAAGAAACATGAAATGGGGGGGAAGTAGTAGTAATGAGAGAAGGAAAAAAATGACCCCTATATTCATTGTCCTTTCTCATTAGAAATGTAAATTAATTTCTGAAGTGAGGGCTCGAACAGAAGAAACACCTACGATTATCGTAACAACCAATATATTTCCTCGATTTAACCATAACCAGAGCCAACCGATTAATTTATAACTATCCAACAGTATCAATCCCTTACTAAGAAAACACCTATGACTATCGTAATATCAAATTTATTTTTTCCACTTAACCATAACCATTAGCCAATTGATTAATTTATAACTATCCAACAGTATCAATCCATTTCTAAGAAAACTCCAATGATTATGATAATATCCAATTTATTTCCTTCGTTTAACCAGAACTATTAGCCAACCGATCAATTTATAACTATCCAACAGTATCAATCCCTTTCTAAGAAAACTCTAATGATTATCGTTATATCCAATTTATTTCCTCCATTTAACCATAACCATAAGCAAACCGATGAATTTGTAACTGTCTCACAGTATCAAACCCTTACTACACTTTAACTGCCCAGTTCCGTTAAAATAGTAATGAATAGTATCTACGATCCTTAAACCTTACTTAATGAAACATTCGCTAAACACAGCCAAGTTACCCAAAGTCAGTCTTCTGCGACTATGGTAACTCCATGGAAGATCTGACCAACTAATAATACAAAAAATTTACTGAAAAAATTTGAAAATTTGCACATTTTTGCCATATCATTTGATATAAATTCACCAACAATGTGACTCTATCACATATAAAAATATAAATGTATTGATGAAGTAAATTCTTGCATTTTTTAAATTTATAAACAAAATATTTCTTATTACTGTACAAGTTTTAAAATCATTATTAACTTCTATCTAAAGCCAACTTATATTGTCAAATGCCTGTAAAAAAATAAAAGCAAAAATCAAAGGTACACAACTGTAACTAGCTAGTTATATATTTTTTTATACTAAAAGATATTCTTTTATTTTCTTATATGCTGAAAAATTACACTACAATTCTCCACAATTGTTATAAGACATCACATTGACATCCACTCTTCATTATAGTAATCAATGAGCACAGACAAATGTTTATGTTGAAAAAGTTTACTTATTTTCACAAAGCTTCTCAGTAGACTACAAAGTCAATGATCACAGGTTCAAGCTCTTTATTCGAAATGAATATATGTACGTCTATAGACATTTAATCCGTTCCTCTTGAATCTACTGAATTGGAAGGAATTGGAGAAAAACAGAGGAGAAGCTCCATTGGCAGCTGCACTACAATCGACCAACTTCAGATTCACTTAAACATGACTGATCTCAGTTATATCTATAATAGAGGCCTAGATAGGCCTCTATTATAGCAAGTCAAGCAGTGGGTTGCTGCATGGTGAAAATGATGATGAAACTGTATAATTAAAAACATGTCCATGGATTCAATACTGCATTCAAAGAAAAAGGTTGCCATTGTTATTATGTATTCACTAAACATTAGAAAGTCCAATGAATTTTAATGCTGTTTAATTATTAGTTTAATAGGAAATGAAAATATAGTTTTGCCATGAGGCAGTAGTTTCCATGATAGGGATCTTAAAAAACATTTTTTTTTCTAAATGAATATAATTTTTATTTAATAATCAAAATGTGATCATATCAATCTCAAGTCCTGTGATGATTAACACTGATCAAAATGCATTATGTCACCTGTTCACAGACCATGTGACCAGTATTGACATTTTTGGAGTGCAATTTGAAAGGGAATTTAAGACGACTTAATTCTAAAGTATTAACCCTTTCGCTATCAGAGCCTCAGGGGAAAAACAAAAAAAAACCACTACAGCCCAGAAGTTTTATTATTTAAATATGATACCAATTATTATAAAGTTTTGTGGAATATATTTATAATGTTCCAAATAAGCAAAATGAGCAGTTTTATATACCAACATGAATAAGTGACAATGGGCTACAGATAAATAATTCAATTTGTACTTAACTAATTGGTTAATAAATAGTTCCTCATTTTAAACAATTCCAAAAATAATCAACATCATTATTGTAAAACAAATCTTCACATGTGATTCTACACTCTCAACAAGAATTCAATTTCGGACACTTAAATTTTAAAAAATATCAGCTCAATGAAATGAGGAATAATAAATAAATATAGCCACAAATGCAATTTAGTTAACTGGAGCTCCTATAGCGTACAATACTGTACTATTAACAAGTTCTTTGGAAATAATCCACATCCTATGTGTAATTGGTTTTCAAAAGCAATCTGGCATTGAAGTGTAAATATGCCAAGTTGCACAACTTTAGTTATCAAGCGGAACCAGGCTGCTCTGTTATATATATGTATATATTTGTTGCATTGCAACAGTTCATAAATGTTAAAGACACTGCAAAACAATGACACCACCTTTCTATTTCAGTTCACACTATAATATTATTGTGTGCACTTGTGCTATGCTTTCACTTTATTTATGAATCACATTTCCTCCAATAGCATTTTATCAGTTTGTTAACTTGCAACTATAATTATTTCAGATTTGTAATGAGTAATTTAAAAAAATTGTACTTTTTTCACTTCACATGTTAATAGGGTTACTTAAAAGATTTAAAAAGTAAACAAATCGAAATACTTATTTGATAAACTATAACTTATAATGTATATATAATTTGTATTGTAGTAATGTTTACGAAAAGTTATTAGAACATAAGCATAGATATTAACACGTAAAGGAAAGAAATCACACAGGAACCGCTCACTGTTGTAAAGATTGCATAAAAACAGATATGGTTACTCACGGCTCGGCCTCTATAGACTGCAGACGGGCGACATAGTTCGATGGAATGTAGCCTTCTTGTTTGGTTTTCTTGCTCCTTGCCAACCACCAATCCCCCTGAGTATCGTTGAGGATTTCCAAATGTTCACCCTTTCTAAAACTAAGATCTTCATCGGTCCTAGCATCGTAATCGTATAGGGCCACGAATATGCGAGTGGGAGGGATCTCGCTGGTATCAGGCCCTTGATTTACTGTTGTTCTAATTGGATCCGGCGGTGGCGTAGGCACTGGTGTCTGAAAAGGTCTAGGATCCTCCTCGTGCGGATTTGCCCTTTCATTTTTACTTTTTGAATCCTTTTCGCCTGTGCTACTAAAACAGTTCCCCATTTTCTCTTTACAAGGTGAAACAGGTCCCACTTGTATGTCAAATCACGCACTCACATAAATTCAAACAAGTATTTTGTTGTTGTATATCCATATACATTGTATTCTGTCACTTAAAAGTCAATAAATACAAACGGAAAACATATTTTTATAGTAAACAAAGAAAATAAAATCCCGACAGTACATTACTATAAGGTGCCATCTTGAAAAACCATAGACAATTCAAATACTCGTTGATTGTTGAATTTTATGTCATTGCTCTTTAATATCTTAATTTTAAGTTAAATAAAACTATTAAAAACACAAAGTAAATGAACTATTAGTACTTATGAATTTCTGTTATTACGATAAAAATATAATACGACTTTATATTTTATTAGAACTTTTTTATATTGCAACACCAAATTTACCGAAGATAAAATTGCAATACTTAGAAGTTTATTAAAATGTAAAAAAAACCCTATATATAAATAATATTAATTATGCTATTGGCGTAGGTTATTAATATACGTTGGTTGCTTTCCATTAGGTGACACGCCTGCTCGTTTGCCTTCCTATGCCATAAAAAAAAACTTATGAATATTTTTTTTTTTTTACTTCATATACAATTCAACTATAAGTCAAAACAAAACCCACTCACGACACCAACACTCACACGCACCCCGGCCCTAGCCGAGCACGTAGAGTAGGGAACACTTCTACACCGGCCGCTTACACGAGATTCTCTCACGTACCCGGTCGGTTTTCACCCCCTAGACCTTAGGGTTTATGGGACTAATAGGGACTATAGTTACTAAAGTTCAACCTCCCCTACATGTTTAACGTAGAATCATGACGAGTTTAAAATCAGCACACACACATATGTGTACCTCCGACACGGCATTAGGCCGATGGAGTCTGCGATTTGCGCAGATTCCCCATTATATTTTACTAGCCCGCGGGCTTTCAGCCCGCGGGCCCTGAATACGATAAAGCTGTTAAAGCCAATAGGCTACCAGCATTAACATCTTCGAATCAATCAAAACAAAACATCTTGGAATAAGTCAAACACAACGTTTTATTCAATTATTTTTATTACACGAAAAATCTTTATTATTAATAAATAATTCTTTAATCGGATAGCTATGTTATCTACGAGTTCAATTATTACACATAATCAACGCTCTCTGGTATACTAATATTAAAATCAAACGCTGGCAGCAATGCAATGATATAATTCATAGCAAATGGTTATTACTTAGATTAATAGATGGCGCTGCTAAGAAAAAATCTATAGTGCAGCTTCATTTAGATAAAGCTGTGCTATAGAATTTAATCTCGTATTAGACGAAAGGTATTGACGCAATCCCCTACTTGGCAGACGGATTTGGGAAATTGGTCTTTATTATGTCAATAGATGATGCTACCAAGCAGTGACGTAGCGTGCTTAACTTGCACCTGAGGCACAATACATTTTACATTACCATTACCCCTCCCGCCATTCCTAAAATATACTCGCGAATTAATAAATAAATTTCGCAGATTAATAAATCATTTTAAAATATCAAGCGTAAGCTACATTGGGTTTAAGAAAAAAAAATAGTGTTCTGAAAGAAAGAATGTTTGTACTTTATACACTGCAAATATTTATTATAACATATTATTTTATCAGACAAATCATGAAAGGAGATAATTTATGCAATAAGGAAGTGCCAACAAACACAGGCCGAGTCACCCCTGCCAATAGAAAGACGTGCCATTTCTATTATGAATATATTATTACGGTTTGATTTAGACTATTAGTGTTCCTTTCTTCCTTTTTATTTACGAATTACCATTTATTATATTACATTAGCAATAAATTTAAAATATATTTTCTAGAAATCAATTATAATAAAAATAAAAATTATCTGGCAATGTTTTGCGGACCATTTGGCGCCCCTTTATGAGTAGCGCCCGGGGCATGATGCTCCCTCTTGCCCCCCCCCCCCTCGCTCCGCCACTGCTACCTTTGTGAGTTTACTATTGGAAGAAATACATTGGTATTTCTTCCAATAGTAAACTCACATACGAAGAAATAGGAAACCCCTAAGTGCACAGCAATTTTGATGCAGTGTGTTTTTTTTTTATAACATCAAGATGTCAGGCCATAGTTGGTTACGTTACGTAGAATACAATTGCATATAAGACTAACTACGCTTCGTGTTTGTAAATTATTAGCATGTTTAAAAGTGTGTTGAACCCCACTACCGAGGCTTAGTGCACCTCTGCTCTCATTTACATAGAATGCATCGCATGAGCCAGTTGCTCCTTTTTAGTTACAATCACGATATATAAATAGAGTTTCTCCATATACAGCTATAGAGTAGTAAGCTTCCGTACTTGTATTAACATTTGTCATAGCGATTAAATAGATCTATATCTAAAGACCATCATAAGTAAACAATAAAACACAACGCGCTGTCAAATGTCTGACTTTTTTTCTTTTCTTTTCTTTGATGGCAATTAGTTATAACTATTATGCCTGTGTCAAGTAAAATACGATAACATCAAAACGCTTGAAATGTAATTAGTCAACTTATTACGTTAAGTTTTAATAAAATGATGATGACTTTATTTTTAATATGTTAATTTTTTTTCTTTTCCTTTCTTTGATAGCAATTAGTTATAACTATTATGCCAGTGTCAAGTAAAATACAATGATATCAAATGTTTTGAGATGTAACAAGTCATCTTGTCACGTTGTGTCTTGATAAAATGGTGGCTATTTTACCAAAACATTCTATGAACTTTTTCAGTCAACTTAAATAATCACGATACACGCATTTATTTCATATCACTTCAGTTATACACCTGAATCGAACTACATTGTATAATATGCCACTACAATTAAACACTATAACTGATAATAATATAAGATTATAAAAATGAAATAAAAACACAACGTCACTAATGTAAGTTGGAGGGAAATGTCTTCAATTTATATTTTTAAAAAAGTTTAAAACTCTGCAGTGTGTGACTTTATTATATTATTTGCAGCCAGCAATAGTCGTAACACTCGGTTAGCTATAAAAGTTTATTTTTCTCTCACTAGCATTAAATACATAAGATTAGATTTTATTTTGTGTCCGAATAGGACTTAGGATCTGTGCATATTAAAAAAGTTCTACCTTTTTTTTTATTACAACAGATATTAAAAATCTATCACCTCTGGAACCTGGTAAAGGATTTTTGAACAAAAGATTGTTCTAGTAGATGTCGCTAAAATAATTTCTTTCAATATCTTTCTCCAATCCGCATTGGAAAAGCGTGGTGGGTTTAAAGTCCTTTCCTTCAGAAATGGAAAGTCCCGTGCTCAGAAGTGATACATATATGGGCTGTAAAAAAATATCTTTCTAGTGACCTACGTCAATATGTAATGACATTCGTTGATTCAAAATTCCATATAAATAATAAATTAACGTTCGTTTGAATAATGATCTCTTTTCGTATGCGGGATGTCGAGCATCCTTATTGTTTGTAGTCGTGCAATGCGATTTACCTTTTTGTTTTACCATAACATTTTTAGCTTTTGTATCTTTATAATTATGTTACTGAAATAAAAACAGAAACAAGCCCTATGAAACATTCTTCTGAGTAAAGTCTCAGTGAAAATTTTAGAGCAAAATGTGCACAGCGGTGAGCTGCAGTTTCTTTATCGACTTGTCAACTTGTACACTGATATAGAGCTTTTAAAAATATCTTTTTATAATTAACTAAATGTAATTACGATTCCAATGAGAAAATGAAAACGTGGGCACCCAAAACAATTTTGGCGGCGTACTGTGACGGTAATTATATTTGATCGATAACATCGAAAACATCGCACATCGAAAATATCGCACATCGAAAACATCGCACATCGAAAACAAATGATTTAATAGATATTATTGGACAGTTACTGATAACAAGTGAATGGCGCTAAAAGGCGCTGTTCGCGACGATAGGTTTAAAAACCTCGTGAATTACTTATTTATACATAGGCATCGCCACTAGATTGTCGAAACAAAAGTTTGTCTTTGATGAACTCGTAATACGTGCAAAGACACACACAAATGCACAAATGAGACACGTGGTTTTTACCGTCCGCACGATAGTGGGTGGTACGCAATGAACGTATTAATTAAAGAAGAGACAGATATTTGTGTGGTTTATCAAACAGGAGTGAATGTGTTTGAACAGAGAAGCACATACAGTTGTTAAAATCGTAAGTATTCTATAGAACACCTCCACCGTAAGCCCCGCCACCAACGAATAGAGAAACTCCAGCTGACACAAACTCTGGTCCTGCTTGATCTTCGTGGTCTGTTGGTGGCTGATGAGGATCGAAACGGGTATCTGGTGGGATTCGAGCACCGATCAAACACATCATGGAATCTGGTGGGGCCAGCACCCGAAATTGGAGTGATGCACTGGGATACCACCATCGCCTTTCCTCTACTGCAACAGCTACCTCTTTAGGCAATAATAAGTAATCGAACGTGGAAGCTGACGAAATCGCTGACTGGCTCATCCGTTTCAGTCACGTAGTAGACGAGAAGGGAGCTGCCCGGTGCTATGTCAGCTGTCACCGGGGACGAGTAACTATAGGGCCACGACGTCTACCGAACGGTATTGCTGTTCACTCCAGGTGACCGAGCCGACGGAGTCGATGCGTTTGCTGTGTGTCTCTCCGTTATGCTGACATCGATCACAAGCTCTTCGATTTCGGCATTCTGTTGGGCCGTCCAGCTTCCATCCGCTCTCCCTTTAGAGCGAGGATCTTTCCCAGGATTTTCATTTCGGTATACCAGTGGCTTATTTACCTTAGAAGAATAAATTACTTTGGTATTAATTCATCAAACGTCTATTTATTAATATTCAAACTTTTGTCAATGTTTCCATGGTCACTGTTCCGTGGGAATATTAACAGTGGAACAGGTAATTTTCGCAAAAAAAATAGTAACGTAATGTATAAAGTTATAAGGCATTGCGAAGCAAAATTGAAATACGAAAACAACAAACTAAATTTATTTTTACATTACATTGTATATGTGTTGAGTCACTTATTAGAAAAATGATTTTATTAAAAAAAATGTAAGCCCGTAAAGATTCTTGCTCACTCATTGAAAGGTAGGTATAAGGTTTTCTGTTCAAAAACATACCTGCTTATAATACTAAAGATCCTGGGAACTAGTGAATCGATCAAGGATTAATTCGAGTCAGGTAATACTTTTTAGCCCCTTTAAAATATATTTTAATTACCACCTTAACTTTAAATTCAAATAACCGACACTTTATATATATATATATATATATATATATATATATATATATATATATATATATATATATATATATATATATATATATATATATATATATATATATATATATATATATATATATATATATATATATATATATATATATATATATATATATATATATATATATGTGTGTGTTTATTCCAAATTTGAATAAAGATGGAATCGGAGTAGAGTAGTGAGATCTACTATGCTGCTTTTATCAAACTTCACCTGTAAATTTTCATAAATAAAATAAAATAAAAAATTACATATAAAATATACATGTTAATTATATCGACGCAAAAAAGCGAAAACCGCAAAATGAAAACACCACCAGAGAGTCAAAACATCTTTTTACATTTCTGAAAAAATTGTACCTCAGAAAACAGTCAGTTTCAATGTTGTACATTGTATTAGTCGACACAGACCATTCAACGCAGTATTTTTTCTGATCTGAATATGCTATAATGATGTCAAAAAACTTTTGACATCTGTATCAAATAATAAATAAATAATTTTGGAATAATTCCCGCCGCCGAATTCCACAACCGCACAACTCGCTGTAAAGAAAAATTTCATCCCCACCACCTGGATGAGTGGCGATCTACTACGGTGCGTTTCTCTCGCAACTTCTTTCCTCGCAACACCAGTTTGTGGAATCAGCTACCCTCGGCGGTCTTTCCGAACCGTTACGACATTGGAACCTTCAAAAAATAAGCCTATACATACCTAAAGGCCGGCCACACTTCCGCGACTCCTGCGGTGTCGCGGTTGCCCGTGGGCGGCGTTGATTGCTTTCCATCAGAAAGAAATCAAAACAAATCAAAGAAAAATCTTTGCCACACGCTTGCTCATTTGCCCTCCTATCCCATAAAAAAAAAGAAAAAAAATCATCTACAGCGTTTTCGCTTTTCTGTGTCTTATATATCGAAATAATATACTTTGATATACACAATAATACATCAGAATGTATATCAAAAATAATTACCTTAATCCGAAATAGGTTACAGGTCTTGCATCATTTTGGGGTAACGATTTTTCGCTCACTTTTAGACGGCTGGCCGGAAAAGGATATTAGGAAAAGGACAGAGCTTATTGTTATTTGTTTAGGAAACACGAGTAGATCTTCCGACCCGGTTTCGAATACCATGCCGATGAGATATAAGGACTCATATATATTATTAGCGTATAGCAAGCGTGCCGACCGTCCCGGGATCAGGCTCCCCTGGGTACTATGGTGCCTTACCTCAGTATGCAGGGCTCTGCTGGGGCTGACCTCCTGACGAATTAATATACCTAATTTGTTGAAAAATGACGGCGACGTGGTTCGCCACCCGTCACGTCCTGATTCTCACGAGGGCGAGAAGCGACCAAAGGAGAGCCGTTTCCCTGCGATGAATCATAGAGAATGGAGCTCTGCGGTCTCTGCCAACCCCTGCGGGGGATAGGCGTGAATATATAAAAAAATAAAAAAATATATATTATTAGTGTTTACAGAGTACACAGCTACGAGAGACACGCACAAGCAATATGAAATGAAATTGAAAGACAATTGTTGTTGAAAAAATATAATACACTTTATAGCATATCAGGTAAACGAACATGCAGGTCACCTGGTGGTTAATGATCATCGCCACCCATAGACATCCGCAACCTTTTTCCGGCCTTTGGTTAACACATACCCTCGTTTCTTGGATGTCTATGTCCTATTTAGGTAGAAACACCGCAGGTGGTAAATCGTTCCACATTTGCACTTCTCCTTCTTCTTAGGATGCCTCTCCAACTAGTGAAGGTTGGATGTCAGCTCCGAATATTTTCTGTGTCTCTCTCTCTAGTGAGGCTCTCTCTAGTCTAAAAAAGTCGGACAGCACTCGCTATCCCGATCCGTTTGTATATACATTTGCACAGTCCGTGGTAGAAAACTGCGTCTAAATCGGACGGTGGTTAACGGCCAGTCATCTAGCTGATGGTAATCGAAAAAAAAGTGCTAGACACAGGCTAGAACGTTTTTTTTTTTTTTCAATTAATCCTGCAAAAATGAAAGAAGATACGAATCGAAATAAGTAAGTAATAATAACAGTACAAACCTTGATAACAGACTGGTATTTGCATCTGAAATTCATTTGTAAATAGTATACGCAGAATTCTTATCTGCAGTAAAACGTGTTACGCAAATAAGAAGATTTTGAATGTTCACGCGTTCATGTTGTTTGTGGTTATATTTTTAATTATTTTTTTTTATGGGACAAGAAGGCAAACGAACAGGCGTGTCACCTTATGGAAAGCAATCAACGCTGCTCATAGACATCCGCAGTGCCATAGACAGTACGAAAACGGTACCGTCCTTTAAGGAAAGTGTCATTATGGACACTCCCTTTGAGTGGGAGGGGAAGGGGGAGGATGTTGGACCTCTGGAACTCAACCGCTAACCGAAATAAGCGCGGTAGCTAAGCAACCACTTAGACGCCGGTTTTCTGCGGGCGTACGGCACTTCCCCGGGCTAGCCGGCCCATTCATACCACACAAATATTATGTCATTCTTGACAAAGTATTCGTCTGCACCGTGGCTCTATCACTGTGGAAAAGGACTGCCTTTTCCACAGTGATAATCACTGGATTTCACACATATCATCGACAGTAATTGTCGAATTAATTATACAAAATGGAGGGATAGTATTAGATATTAGTAATACAAAGTGGACGAATACATACTGCAGGAGGGAATAGAAAGCGCTAAATAATATAAATAGCGCTAAATAGTATTATAAATAATACAAATAGCGCTAAATAGTATTATAAATAATGTAGATAGCGCTAAATAGTAGTATAAATAATACAAATAGTATTATAAATAATATAGATAGCGCTAAATAGTAGTCTTAATAATAGTAACAGGACAGAAAGTCAGTGAATCCTTTATTATTTAAAAACCAATTGTGGTCAATCATTTCTAGTACCAACCCATACACGACACACATACACATTACGTTTCAATATTCTAAATGCGTTCCTTGGGCTTTGCAGCGGGCTCACGATCGTACGCCAACGTGACCAATACTGTCCGCAGGCGCCTACATTAAAGACATTAAGCCATTACCATTATAGCATGTGATATCTATTGTAGTTATAACAATAGATTCTTATTTTGCTAAGATCCGCGAAAAACAATTTACATACATATCGTTACGCCTGTTTCCCGTAGGCAGAGACCACAGATCTCCATCCTTGCTTTTTCCACACCCACCCACCCTTCCTCTCACATTCATCGTAGCGAAACGGCTCTCCGTTAGTCGCTTCTCGCCCTCGTGGGAATCAGGACGTGACGGGTGGCGATCCACGTCGCCGTCTAATTTTAATAAATTAGGCATATTAAAATTCGTCTTAGTGAATCTCATGAGCCGCAAGGGAGGACGGAGGTCATTCCCAGCAGAGCCCGCATGCTGAGGTAAGGCACTATAGTACCCGGGGGAACCCGATCTCGGGATGGTCCTTTGTGATAGTATCATATCCCTATCATACCGTCTAAATTCATCTTTTCTATCCCCTGCCTTTTCCCTTTTTTCTCTATCCTACCCTTCCTCTACGCCATACCACGGTCTGCCATGCCAAATGATGCGTGGCTAGGGGCGAGCTTAGTAGCAAGCGTACCGACTGTCCCGGGATGAAGCTCTCCCGGGTACTATAGTGCCTTACCTCTGCATGCGGGGCTTTGCTGGGGCTGACCTCCATCCTCCTTTGCGGCTCATGGGATTCACTATGACGAATCTTAATATACCTATTTCATTAAAAAATGACGGCAAGGTGGTTCGCTACCCGTCACGTCCTGATTCCCACGAGGGCGAGAAGCGACTAATGGAGAGCCGTTTTGCTACGATGAATGTGAGAAGAAGGATGGATGAAAAGATGTATGAGTGTGAAGGAAGCAAGAAAGGTGTGTCGGGATCGTAGCAGATGGAGATCTGTGGTCTCTGCCTAACCCTACAGGGAGACAGGCGTGACTATATGTATGTATGTAAAATAAATTATGAACAAAAAGGAAATATAAGGAAAGACGAATAAAACTATTACGTTATGTTTGAAAGCAAATTATTCATGATTTTTTTTATATTGAGTAAGAGTTGTAGAAAATACGTCTATATTATTGAAATTTTGGAAATCTTAACATATTTCACTCATAAAAAGTACAAAGAAATGCTCTTAACGCCTGACGTTGAAGTTGTCAACTATCGTATCGATGTACCGCTACAAATAGAAGCTCTGAATAATTCTTACAATAGATTCCTTTTGGGACAAGACCTATGTACTCTTTCATGTGATAAGATACAATCCTATTGTTTGCTTTCTTTCTTTGTTCTTAATACATCGTATTGATACTTTGATTGAGGGAGTACTGTGAAACGTTTTAAGACCATTGTATTATTCTCGGCTTAGTAGAAAATATTTCTATCCTAGTCATTGAATACACCCGTAAAAAGCTTACGCAATTTTGTAAAATAAAAACCAAATGACTCTTTGGCGGGGCTGTCGTCTACGAAGTCAATGGTCTTGAGTTCGATCCCCGCATCGGGATAAATACCTATTCTGAATCTAGTTAACCCGCCAATCCGCATAAGACATGCGTGGTGGGTTTATGTACGTTTCTCCACTAATTGGGTGACCCATCAGTGGGACATGTATGGTCTGCGAAAAAAACTAACTTAATTAGTGCCTCTCACTTTTTCCCTAGCCAACAGCATGCCGAGACTAAACTGTTGCGGTTGGACTGACTAAAAATTATACCATGATTTTGATTTAATCCAGATTCCTAGCCCGACGGAGCAGTCGGGAGGATCCATTTAGGCTCTTAGTGTTTCTTGCAGTCCTTGCAGCGGTTCTGCCAAGATCATGATGTATATATATATATATATATATATATATATATATATATATATATATATATATATATATATATATATATATATATATATATATATATATATATATATATATATATATATATATATATATTTCTTTTTTTTTTGACATCTGTGTCTTTTACAGCGTTTTCTCTTTTTGCGTCGATATAGATATAATGTGTACGTAGTATTAATTATATTCTATGATGGTGACATGTTTATTGGAACAAACCCTTTTTTTATTTTTCAATAATGAAAAATGTCCTTAAAAGGTATTCGTATAATCGCATATTGTTCTTATTTTTATGTATAAAAATAAGAACAATATGCCCCGGCCTCCCGAGCTGCTACCGTAACACTCCTTGTCTTCCGTTGCGATAGTATCATATCCCTATCATCCTGTCTAAATCCATATTTCCTTTTCTCTGCCCTTTCCATTCTTCTCTATCCTTTTACCTTCTTTTGACTTCCTAAAATGATTCCCACGAGGGCGAGAAGCGAACCGTTTCATAATAATAATAATAATAAAACTTTATTTCAGGACTAGCACATATATCGTTAGTAACAATCTTTCTTATAATCTAGTGTTAGTAAAATTACAAAATTTTATAAAAATATATTTTACATTTAAAAAAAAAAATAAAATTTCGCTGCGATGAGTGTGAGAGGATGGATGAAAAGATGAATCAGGAAGCAAGGAACGTGTGCTGGGATCGTGGCTGATGGAGTTCTGTGGTCTCTGCCTATCCCTACGGGAAACAGGCGTGACAATATGTATGTATGTATTTGTCTATCTCTGAAAAAACTAAAGGTGAATACCTCATAGTTTCTGACAAAAATGAATGCCTTGTCTATTCTAGACAACACCGTGAGACAATCTGATTGTTCTCAAAGGCACGGTCGGTTTGGTACACAGAAAAAGACAATAAAGCATTGTTCTACCAACTGCACCTGTAATATCTTGAACAAAATGTAACATCAACGAGGTATGGTTATTTAAAAATAAGTTCTATCTCTACTATCTTGACGGTTGACATTCCAAAACCATGAGATGCAATCCTAATTTTCTACCACCAACGGTTTAACTGTAGAAAGATCTACTTATAGGATGTTCCCAAACGAATACAACATTGAAGTATTCAACATACATACATATTGTCACGCGTGTCTCTCGTAGGGGTAGGCAGAGACCACAGACCTCAATCCGCTACGATCCCGGCACACCTTCCTTACTTCCTCCACACTCATCTATCCTTCCTCTCACATTCATCACAGCGAAACGGCTCTCCTGTAATCGCTTCTCGCCCTCGTTGAAATCAGGACGTGATGGGTGGCAAACCACTTCGCCGTCAGTTTTTAAAAAATAAGGTATATTAAAAGTCGTACTAGTGAATCCCACAGGCCGCAAAGGAGGATGGAGGTTAGTCGTTAAAATGGTCACGTCCCACACATTCCATTCGTAGTCATAATTTGGTTATATATTTATATATATATATATATATATATATATATATATATATATATATATATATATATATATATATATATATATATATATATATATATATATATATATATATATATATATATATATATATATATATATATATATATATATATATATATATATATATATATATATATAAATATATATATTCTACTTTGTGAATGGTTCTAAGAATACTACTCATATTGAAATTGTGTAGGGGCGATACCCTCCTACCAGGTTTTTAAGGCTAATGTTTTCTGCGTATATTTTATGGCGTGATAAATGAAAGATACTTTATTGTAGATTACCTTACTGCGTACCTTACTCGGAAGCAGTCATCAGGACTGCCGAAGGAAGGAAACCTTACTTGTATAGATGTCTTCTTCTTCTTATGGTCCTAAGTCCCCGAGCTGGGGCAGAGAGCGTCCACAGTGCTTCCTCATTGCCATCGGTCTTGAGCGATGCGCTTCACTTCTGGCCAAACCTGATGGATTTCATATCTGCTGCTACAGAGCGCTCTTAAGTGTGTCGATTTATATAGTATCCATTTTGTATAGATGTACTCAACACTAATTTTATACAACACGGGGGGGGGGTGATAGCTACAGATCTGTTATTGCTACTAAAACATGTTGCTGACGCGACTCACAAAACTTTATCCATCCATAAAGCATCCAACGTACACACATACAAACGGGTATATACAATGTGTTGGCGTGATGCGCGCATTCACTGTGGTAGATGGTAGATGGTAGATGGTGTGACGGGCTGATTTCCGCAACTCGACGTCAACATGCACCTTTTTGCGTGTCTTCAGAATGGATAGCTCCTATTCTATCCACCCCAGCTCCTCAAAGAACTGCAGCAGCCTCTTCGGTCTACCTACAGCATCTTCAAGGGACCCAGGTGCACCCAGGTGTCTGGCCCGGTAGTTGGCTACTCCTCTGCACTGAAGCACGATGTGAGTAGCCGTCTCCTCCTCCTCCATGCAGGCCCTGCATAGTGGACTATCTGTAACACCTAACACAAATAGATGTTTGTTAAATGGACCATGTCCAGTTATTACGCTGGTTACCACACGTAGTTGCGCCTTCCCAAGTTGAAAGAGTTTTCTTGCGAGGCCATGATTGATTGTAGGCATGGCCTCTTTGGACTGACGACAACCGCTGCTGATGTTCCAGTGGTCATTGAAGCTTTTGCATTCACTGTGTTTAAAGTATATCTGTAGCTTTACTCACAGCTGTAGATATACCTTAGGCATTATCATGTTGCTGACGCGAACCTATAGATTTTTCCCTACCCATAGTCGTGTAACGCATCTATAGAAGTTTTCACTTCAAAAACAATACAGTAAAAAAGAAAATATTTATTTTTTTAAATGCTTTATATAGATGTTCTAAGCTGCCAGCTCCATCTTGAGCATACTCTACGAAAATGACATCGTTATTCGGTAGCATTTTATAGCTGTAAAGGGAGTGCCGTAAACCCATATCGATTTGCCACAGTTTGCAGTGTTTGCAGTCCCTGAGGCCGCGTATTTGCAAACGATTGTATCGGAAAAGGAAAGCTTTCGCGGTAATTACACGAGACACGATAAAGAACTGGCAAAATGCAATTAGCCTAAAGGAAAACAACGCCACCTGGGGTCCTTCATATAATAGTTGTAGTCTAGTCAGTAGTCAGACTAATAAAGACCTGTCTAAGATTTTTTTATAATTAAAACACATATCGGAGAGCTTCCTGAATCGTCGGCGACCGCAGGATTTCCAATTAGTTCGATCTTTATTTGTACGCAGAGATGTATCATCTCTCTGCGTTCTATATCGAATTTTTTTTCCAATTCTCGATTATGCTGACGTCTGCTATCTTTATCTTACGGAGGTACAACTTGACAGATTTGAGCGCCTTCGAATTGCCGCGCTAAGCTCAAGTAGCTCCCCGTTCGCCTTTGCCGGAATCACCAACCTACATCAAATTATCTTTTAACAGTGTCCTACAGTTCATCACCATCATCATCATCAGCAGGCCTCCTCAGACATAGGCCTCCCCCATGGAGCGCCACCTAACCCGATCTTCGGCTACACGCATCCAGTTTCTGCCAGCCGCCCTGCGCAGATCGTCGCACCATCTAGCCGGGGGGCGTCCCACACTACGTTTACCGAGACGCGGTCTCCACTCCAGCACTCGTTTGCTCAAACAATTGTCGGATCTCCGACAAACGTGACCGGCCCATTGCCACTTTAGTTTGCTAATTCGAAAGGCTATGTCGGTGACTTTAGTTCTCTAGTTCTTTTCTGTGCCCTATGGTTGTCTGGAAATAATTACTATTAGCGATAATACCGTCATTTGTGTATATATATTACGATAAATAATTGTATAACTTTGTTTTTGGTGTACAATAAAGAATATTTCTATCTATCTAATAGTAGGAATGAAAAAATGGGGTATTTTTTACAAGTAAGTAAATATAAAACTTAAAGCATATCCCATCGTCAGATGATCAGATGATGAAAAGTGAGATGTGAAAAAAAAAATTTCTAGAGTTAAGATTTATTATAATTAGACCAACGATATATATGTATATCGCGTATGGCATCAGTTAGACCTTGAAAGGGGAACTCCCTTGAGAATAATGCAATTACTTTAAAATGCAACCAATGTTTAACCTTTGAACAAACTGTAAACTAATAATAGAACTGAATTAGATAACTTTCAAATTTTATTTCTGTTTCACTCTAAATGGCTTTTCAGATATTCTGATAGATAAAGAATTATCAATGTATTTGGAAATTGGTTTTTAAAGTTTTATTTACTTATGGCAATGGTTCTCGACCCCTTAGCCACAACGCCATTTTAAAACCGTACCGAACTGAACAAGATGTTGGCAAGAACGGATATTAATTCACCACACATAACAAAGACGGACTGGTGGAATATCTGATCTTGAAATTGGGATAAATATAATATAATATAAGAAAAATTCCATCCCCAATCTGTGGAACTATCTCCAGTGGAGTTTTCGAACCGATACGACATTGAAACCTTCAAAAACACACATTTCTTAAAGGCCAGCAACGCTTCTGCAGTTTCTATGGCGCTGCGGATGTTTATGTGCTGCGTTGATAACTTTCCATCACGTAACACGCCTGTTCGTGTGCCTTTCTATCCCATAAAAAAAATTATATAATATATGGTGGAATCGAACCCGTGGACCATTGCCTCCGAAAGCAGAACCTCTGCTACTGAGCCAATGAAGTCATCATACTGAATTAATTCACCGAAAATTGTATATACCTACTCATGACAAAAAAATGTCTCATAATAGCGTTCTAACTAATAAATATACCAACCAACTATAACGTGCCAGCTATACAGCTACGGCGACCCACAGGATCTTTATGGGGATTTATCTTTGATGTAATTTAAATTCTTTCAAGTGAAATCAATTTATTTTTCTATTCATTGTAGGTACATTTATTTCTTATTCGTACTTTATTCACACTTTATCAATATTATTTACTTGTGCAAGTAACTAATCTTGATAAAGTGATATGTTAGATCCGAAATGTCAGTCGAGCGAATGCTTTTGTTTTTATAAAACAGTTTTTTTATTTTAAAATTTAAAATTACGAATTTAACAAGAAGTAACATAATATATGGACAGTCAAAAGTTTTACTTAGCTAAGATCCGCGACAAGCAAAACAATAACAGAAAATCAATAATGTGTGTTTTTCCGTTGGGTTTAGTGGATTTATTTGGAACTTAAACCAAAAACTTACCGAAAATCGGCCATCAACTCTCCACCCACCAACCACTATACACAACGCCAAACACACACTATCACTTTTCCATCTTGTACACGACACGTGTTTCGCCCCAACACGAGGCATCTTCAGGTATAGTAGACTCTACGGAAGACAACCGAAAAGTCTTCCGTAGAGTATACCTGAAGATTTGTTTGTTTTGCTGGTCGCGGATCTTAGCTAAGTAAAACTTTTGACTGTCCATATAGTGATGGATTTCCGCAAAGTAACGCCTGACTCCATTAATAAGAAGTAACATAATATAAATGTATTAAAACCTTATGCAAATAAAAAGTTTTATTATATTAGATATACATCTATGAATGTAACACTACATTTTTTTAAATTACGAATTTAAAAAGAAGTAATATAATATAAAAGGTTTTAATGTATTCAAATAAAACAAATTATTACATTAGTAATATATTTATCAATGTATCACTACGCTACCTATGTGTGGATTTTTCCCGTACAACAGTATATTTCGAAGCGCCATATTGTTCTGATAAATGGGAAACGCTCTGCGAAATTTGAGAGATGGATTCATTCGGGGGCAATTTGTCTTATTTTGTCCCGATCTTGCGATCGTTTTGCGAGTTACCTATTGACAGTTTACTGAATTATATGTGTATCATTTCTAGAAGAGAAAATAATGTCTTCGGAATGAAATATATCTTTACATTACATACGCGAAAAACCCGCCAAAACACTATACTGTACTTTGAGAACTACATATTTTAATATTCAATACCATACATTTATACATACTTTAAGGAGTAAAAGGAAGAATAAGAATTTTTCCTTTTTTTAAATTTTTTCTATGTTTTCCCTATATTTTTTATTTGTAAACCTTCCCTGTATTATAGCGAACAAAAATAAGTGAACAAAGGGAACAAAAATCGGTAGAGCTGTTTTTGAGTTTCAGCGAGACTAATAAAATAGCTCTCCATTTATTTTTTCTCCATTATATATATATATATATATATATATATATATATATATATATATATATATATATATATATATATATATATATATATATATATATATATATATATATATATATATATATATATATATATATATATATATATATATATATATATATGTATGTCTACACTCATGTTGTGATATGTATGATATTTATGATATATGGTATAGCAGGTATATGAGTTTTAATTTTTCTTTTCGAAGTGCAGCCTCTCCGTATACTTCAAATCTCTTACATACTCATTTCTTACATAAAATACAATAAATTCCATCCGTCGGTGAAATAAATGTTACTTTTATAATCATTTAAAACGGCAACGCCATGTTTAGAGCCGCCAATCTAATTGCCGCAAGCAAGATGAAAAGGAACTCAACCAAATGCATTTTATATGGGCCTTTTGTTGTTTTGCTGTAAAGTCGCCCGTGGCTTTTTAGCAATGGCGACCTCGTTTTGAATGGTTGCATCGTTTATTGTTATTGGCATCGCTTGACTCACCCCAGGTGGGGAGGGTCAGCGCGTCGATCCTGACCCAGTTACGAACATTTGGTTTTGTGTCATAACTTGTTACTAATTTATCGATTCATGGGAAGTTTTAATAGGTTTATTAGAATTGTATGACGGGTTATTAATGTATGCGGTATTTTATAATAAAAGGTAACAACAACTATACATTGCTATTAAGTTAGGAAACGAGAAAAATTAAAAAAAACTTAAAGTCAGTTCCTACTTTTACGATCGATCGATCTATACGCTACGCCACTGACGGTATTTATTCTTAAATTTATATCCTGCTAAATATCTTATATAAGAGATATTTTGTCTTCAATATAAAACTAAAATTAAATAATTAAATGAATTTATATTTCAAAAAACTGTATATATATATATATATATATATATATATATATATATATATATATATATATATATATATATATATAATAGGTGAAAACTGGATCACCAAAGCATAAGACAGACTGATGTGGAGCAAAATGGAGGAGGCCTTTACCCGTAGAGGGGTCCATAATGATTTATGATTTATAAAAATGAATTTTGTTTTTGTTCTTTTAATTTTAATTCTTTTTAATTTATTTGTCATATAAAATTTATATACATTCAAATTACTTATTAAGATTGTAATTTACATTTAATGATTATTAATAGTAATATTTTATTTTTTAATACATGCACATATTATGTAAAATTAATCATTATATATATATATATATATATATATATATATATATATATATATATATATATATATATATATATATATATATATATATATATATATATATATATATATATATATGCAAAAAACGGGCCGTTTTGATTTTTCTACATTATTGGTAATAATTTAACCCTAAAGAGGTTTTAATAGCCAAACTATGTTAATTCCAAATTCGAAGCTTTCGTTGTTTTAGAAAATAATTCCTTTTTTAGTTTGTTGCTTTTATTTACTTTTCGCGGGTTTCTTCTTAGAAGGTAGAAAGGTGAAGCAACTAACTTTTCACAGAGATTCACTGTTTACATTGACTAAAACACCGATTCTAGGATTTAAGTGTTAAAAAAAAATTAAAAACGAAATTTCTAGTCATTAGCTTAATGACATACTATAAATATTATCTATTGAAAACTCAATTATGTAAGGTGTCCGTTTTTTTTTTTTGGCAAAGGACTTTATGTAATTTACATAAATGTTAATAAAACTTGTGGTGTAATAAAATTAGAATAAAATTAATGGTGTAATAAAATTTAAATAAATAGTAAATAATTTTATTAGTAAAATTAGACGTGTAAACTCAAGGGATCCCTTTATTCAATGCACTAATTAGTTACTCTTGTTTCAGTGTTGCCATTAATATTAAATGATTAGAGGGAGAGTTTCATTAAGACTCTAAAGTTTTCATCATTAATGAAATACTTAAGCCAAATTAAATTATGTAAAATACAATTTGCGCATCGTTTAAAATATTCAGATCCTTAAGTAAATCTTTCCTCGTTTCCGTAAAATTGAATTGATTAAAATTAATTGAAATAGAAGACTTAAATTGACTCAGTGGCGAAGCTACAGCTTTCGAAATCAGTTGTCTCTTGTTAGTCTAATATATAATTTAGTCTACATATATTTGATTAATGGAGTCAGGCGTTACTTTGCGGAAATCTATTAAGTATGTGGACAGTTAAAACTTTTACTTAGCTGAGATCCGCGACAAGCAAACAACAATAGAAAATTAATAATGTGTGTTTACCTGCTGGATGAAGTGGATTTACGGGGAACTTAAACTAAATCTTACCGAAAAACAGCCGTCAGCAACTCTCCACCCACTAACCACTATACACTACACCAAACACTACCGCTTTTCCACCTTGCAAACGACACGTGTTTCGCGTCAACACGAGGCATCATCAAGGATAGTAGACTCTACGGAAAACAACCGTTAAGTTCACTTAACCGTTGTCTTCCACGTCCAGCTGTGGTACATAAATGGGCTTTAGAAAAAAACAAAAATAATTTAAAGTCAATTCACACCATCAGTTAAATTTAATTTGAAAAACTGTATTAGCTGTCTGTATCAAATGTTAAACCGCTACAAGTTAAAAAGTTTTTGTACTTGAGTGGTGGTAGTATTTGAACTTGAGTGTATGAATAAAAAATTATTTCATTGTTATATATAATTCGAACAAGATATATAAATATGGAAGCCAATATAAATATTTAGCTAAGCCGGGCCGTATTTAAAAAACTCCATCAGGTCTTCTCGTCGCCCATACCTCAGAGCATGAAGACAAAAGTCTTCGACCAGTGTGTCCTACCCGTACTCTCTTACGGCTGAAACGTGGACGCTGAGAGTCCTTCTGGTTCACAAGCTCAAAGTCGCTCAGAGAGCTGTGCTCGGAGTTTCTCTGGTAGATATGATTTGGAATGAACAAATCCGCCAGAGAACTAAAGTCACCTACATAGTCTTTCGAACTAACAAACTAAAGTGGCAATGGGCTGGTCACGTTTGTCGGAGAACCGATAATCGTTGGAGCAGACGAGTGCTAGAGTGGAGACCGCGTTTCAGCAAACGTAGTGTGGGACGCCCCCCGGCTAGATGGTGTGACGATCTGCGCAGGGCGGCTGGCAAAAACTGGTTGCGTGTAGCCGAAGATCGGGCTAGGTGGTGCTTCTTGGGAGAGATTTAAGTCCAGCAATGGACTGCCGCAGGCTGTTTTGATTGTTCGTTTGATAGAAATATATATATATATATATATATATATATATACATATACATATATATATATATATATATATATATATATATATATATATATATATATATATATATATATATATATACATATAGGGAAAGTGTGAACTTAAATTATTTATAGATTGATTGATTGAATGAAAAAATGAATGATTTATTTCCTCGACATAAGAAATTACATTTTCATTTGTCAAACTTTTAATAACGCTTCGTGATGAAAATCCTTTGTCGAAACAACGCAAATATTCTTTATTGTGATTCTTAAATTAATAATTAAAATATAAAAAATAAAAGTGAAAAAAATAAATCCTCTGTTTGGTTACAGGTATGTGTGTGTGTGTGTGCGTGAGTGTGTGTGTGTGTGTGTGTTTGCTATTACTGTATTGACAAAGAAAGTTTAAGAAGTTCAATTCAAAGAAGGGTTCGCTTTTGAAGCCGAGGGTCGCCGCTTCGATCCCTACTTCGAGATAAATATTTATATGGCTTACAAATATTTATTCCTAACCTGAGTGGTTGTGCATATATATTTTGTCACAAAATAGAACTGTATAGAAATCAATAAAAAATAAAAATAAAATAAAATTAATATAAAAAAATACAAGAGAAAGAAGTTAGAATGTAAAATGTATCACCAAATGGTTTTTACTCAGCATAAACCAGATTATGAAGGTTTAAAAACTAAATAAAATAGATTATATAACGCGAGGAAACAGGAATATCTGTTTTATTTCATACTGTTATTAATTTTATTATAGAATATAATAAAACTTATGTAACGTTATTAATAAAATAAGGATAATTTTGTTAATTTCTATAAATATACTAATATGATAATTTTCCGATGTTATTGGAAATAATTAGATTCTATGAATCCCTTATTGAATCCATGTTGTTTTTCCCCGATGAAGTGTGGGCGATTGTTTTCCCCCGTCTGTTATTGGATTTTATATTGTTATTTTCGTCGACATAATTAGATAGAAACTACTGTGAAACAAAACAACTACATCTCCACAGCTAGCAAAGATGTTTCTAATTATATGCATTTCTATATTATTTATTTCCACTAATAGTCCGGTCAATCTAGACATTGGAAGGTACATAAATATCCATCCAGTTGAAAGTGAGTAAAACTATGCACAACATAATTAAAAACAATATTTTAAAATTCCCCATCGTTCCGGTACATGGAAAAAAATTTACTCGAGTTCTGGACAGGTGGTATGATCTACAATTTTTGGGATTATTAATGGAGTCAGGCGTTACTTTGCGGAAATCCATCACTATATGGACAGTCAAAAGTTTTACTTAGCTTACTTGTCGCGGCTCTTAGCTAAGTAAAACTTTTGACTGTCTACAATTTTTGTCTAAGGTAATTTTGCGATAAAACTTAAAATTTTGAAGAAAATCGCGAGAAACCCATTTTTTTAACCTTTGACCTCGAGTCAATGTTTTTCCATGTACGGAACGATGGGGAATTTTGAAATGTTATTTTAAATTATGTTTTGAACAATTTTACTCACTTTCAGCTGGATGAGAATGTATGTACCTTTGCTCTTATTTTTGACCTAATTTGACCGGACTATGAGTATATGGACAGTTAAAAGTTTTACTTAGCTAAGATCCGCGACAAGCAAAACAATAACAGAACTTTTCGGTTGTCTACCGTAGAGTCTACTATACCTGAAGATGCCTCGTGTTGGGGCGAAACACGTGTCGTTTACAAGATGGAAAAGTGATAATGTGTGTTTGGTGTTGTGTATAGTGGTTGGTGGGTGGAGAGTTGATGGCCGATTATCGTTAAGTTTTTGGTTTAAGTTCCAAATAAATCCACCAAACCCAACGGAAAAAACACACATTCTTAATTTTCTGTTATTGTTTTGCTTGTCGCGAATCTTAGCTAAGTAAAAGTTTTGACTGGTGATACATTTTACATTCTAACTTTTCTCTTTGTATTTTTTTATATTAATTTTTTTATTTTATTTTTTATTTTTTATTGATTTCTATACAGTTCTATTTTGTGACAAAATATATATGCACAACCACTCAGGTTAGGAATAAATATTTGTAAGCCATATAAATATTTATCTCGAAGTAGGGATCGAAGCGGCGACCCTCGGCTTCAAAAGCGAACCCTTCTTTGAATTGAACTTCTTAAACTTTCTTTGTCAATACAGTAATAGCAAACACACACACACACACACACTCACGCACACACACACACACATACCTGTAACCAAACAGAGGATTTATTTTTTTCACTTTTATTTTTTATATTTTAATTATTAATTTAAGAATCACAATAAAGAATATTTGCGTTGTTTCGACAAAGGATTTTCATCACGAAGCGTTATTAAAAGTTTGACAAATGAAAATGTAATTTCTTATGTCGAGGAAATAAATCATTCATTTTTTCATTCAATCAATCAATCTATAAATAATTTAAGTTCACACTTTCCCTATATGTATATATATATATATATATATATATATATATATATATATATATATATATATATATATATATATATATATGTATATGTATATATATATATATATATATATATATATATTTCTATCAAACGAACAATCAAAACAGCCTGCGGC
>JASFAT010002791.1:0-96459 GCA_031353405.1 Baronia brevicornis | reverse complement strand
TAATCAATATTCAGATGAATAGAATGATTTAAGAATATTGGAATGGAACAATCGGATCTTAGGCAACCACATAGCTCTTCGAGTTAGCAAATTTAAATGGCAATAGGCTGATCACATTTGTCGGAGAATTAATGGAGTAGACATATGCCGGAGGACACTGCGTCTTGGTAGACATAGTCTGGGACGTACCCCACCTAGATAGAGTAACAATCTGCTGCTAATATACATATTTTTAAAAGTAAATGTACTGAAGGATATCTAGGCACCACAGTTATCAATTTCGTGGTGCATCCTGCTATTTTGCAGACGAGAAGAAGTTCGGCTGTTGGTACCTTATATTACAAGCACTCTAAAATTTGCCTACATTAAGTTATAAGCTCTTAAACCGTACCCGTAATTGTAATATGTCATAGTCTCAATTTCACGTTCATTTGCTTTTGACATTTTTTTGTTCATAAGTTGTTCTATTGCCAATCAAAATGCCCGCAGTCAGTTGAGTACCACTCCGTCATTATTAAATGGGAATATCATGAATAGCCTTGAACGAAATGACATATAGCTTCCTTATAAGACACATGAATGAAATTGTTCTCGCTTTATTGATGCTATTGCAATTACTTGAGTAATATTCAAAGTATAAAATTGTCCTTTGAAGTATTGGGATAGTAAGGTTCGTTTGAATTGAACTAAAATACAAAAACTTGACATATGTACATTCCCTACAGATCTTTATAAACTTTAATATTTGGTTATAATAAAGACCTAAATGGCTCAATGCCCAAGTTACCACTTCCCGCATCGGGATGAATATGTGTATGGCCTATAGGTATTTATTACAAGTCAATATATTCCTTTAATCCACCTTAGACAAACTTGGTGGATTAATGTATGTATGTAATACCAGAAATCGGGATGTATTTATTTGGGATGTAAAAAAGTTATTTCTGTATCGATAGTCTGTTTGTTTTTTTCTCCGTTGACAGTTTTTAAAAATACTCAGTATGTATCACCGTTACGTAGGTTCAATGGAGGGGATATCGTGAAGTGAACTCTGTTGTTAACTTTAATAAATCAAAAACTGGAACAATTGCAAAATTTTACTAGCTTATACATATATTAAGTAAGTGTTCAGTCTTATCAAGTAAGTGTTCAGTCAGTGGATTATAAAAACGCATTTCATTGTAGTCTACACGCTTAACAATTGGAATTATTAATTAAAAATAAACTAGTGCGTTTATTTATACGAACGCGGATTAACCTGCGTATGTGAACAATATTAAAACACAAGTAATAAAAGACTTATTAGTGTACTTTAAATTTTATATATCAATTGATTTCTGTGAGTTTTATAAGTATTTCAGTACTTAGTAAACAAACTTTGGTGAAGTAAAAGTTTTTTTTTCGTATAGCTAACGTTTCTTTAGGCAAAGTGAAAACAAAAACGCAGTTAGATATGAAAATGACAATGACAGAAATGCATCTTATAAAAATGGTCAACATGAGCTAATAAGCTATTCAATACGGAAAAAAGTGGACGGAGAATATTAAAATGCAATTAAACATGAGCACTGTATTCATAACGCTGAAATAAGTGTTGATGAAAACATATTAATTATGCGCCGTTTTCCACGTGCTTAATTTTAAGGTTTTAATTTTAATGGATGGTCTGTCTGAAAGGGCCAGTACCATAGAAAGCAACTTTATCATAATTTTTATCATAATCAGCCTACGTCAGTCCGTCGCTAAATATAGGTAACACACCGCCGAGCCCGATCTTCGACTACTTACATCATATCTCTACATATCTACTCTTTACAAGTCGCCCTATACAGATCGTCGCTCCATCTAGAAATAAACTTATAATGAATTTTGTCGTCTCGTGTAGAATATAAATAAAGGTAGATAAGACAAAAAATTAATAGTATATGAGATTTGAGAAGAGGAGTTATTTGGATGGCGCAGACAATTCGTTCATTTCATTATATTATCATTCACTTTTGAGTAAATTATTTAGTATTTTTATATAGACACCATTTTGCAATATGTAATAAGGTGTATTGTATTCCTTAGCCAAAACTATTTGAAATATTGTAAAACACCCCTGTCCATTATTAGCATACAAACGGTAATATCATCCTATTAAACATAATAATAAATTTACTGAATTGAATCTTGAAGGATTTTAAATCTGAGACAGAAGTTGACTGCCTCCATGGCGGGTCAATCATACCAAATGTTCGTTCAAGGGAAGTACGTACTCGTAAACCCTTTGTATTAATTGTACGCCACCATGGCATCAATATGGCGCACATAATTTTAGGAATTGGTGCCGTCACGTTGCGCTTAACGAGCTCAACTAGCTGGTGACCGAACGCATCAAATTGTCGTTTGATACACGCGTCTTGTATTATGTTACGCGTTCTAATAACTGTTGATACCATTGCGATGGAGTTTTATATTCATTAATATCATTAATAACAAAAAAAATATGATTATGTACAAACTATTTAAGCAGAAATAGCTCATTTGGTAAGGATTGCATTTACGGTCTGAGATTGTGAGTTCGATCCCTAAATTGAATTATTGATGTGAAACATCAATAATTCAATTAAGGTACAAAAATCACAGCTTAGTCTAAATAGCAAGCAAGAATCTAGTTCTAGTAAAAAATAAAAAGATTAAATGAAATATGTCGTTATGTCAGTTATTAGTTTTCGGTAGGGTCAGTAATTAATATCATCTATGTACGTTGGGAGAATGTATCGCAATCAAAAATTTTGTAACCATACATAAACATACACATTGATAGTATGTATCGTTTGTTTTTTGGAGTCTTTCTTAAAACTTTTAACGTTTCAAAGGAGACTTACATATTTTGTCTATTAATTGTTATTGTATGTCAATATTCTATTATAATCGTTATAAAGCATTCTAAAGGAGTTCAGTTTACATATGCAAGTCCCTAAGTTCAATAATAAGCCGGAAACTACTCAATACTATAATATTTCACAGGCATGTAGCTTTGCTAGCGAATCATGTAGCTATTTCAAATTTGGTAAATTGAAACAGGAAACGCGAAATAAACTGCGGCTTAGTCGTAGTTTTCTGTCACGAACTGTGACATATTTTCACAGTTCGTCGGACAACTTACCACCTGCAGTGTTCCCGCGTGAATACGACATGGGAGTATTCAAGAGAAGAGCGTACGTGTGAACTCCGGCGTTGCGGATATCTATGGGCGGCGATGATCGCTTACCACCAGGTGACTCGCATGCTCGTTTGCCTACTCTGCTATTAAAAAAAAACTTGCAAAAAAAGCTGTACAAAATTTTCAATTAAGTCCACCGGACCAAAATAAAGCATGGTAAAATTGACAATATGCATTAGAAAATTGAGTCTTTATAAAATACAATGTCCTACAATATTATATAATGTTATTGTAAATCTTAATATGTTGTATTTGGCATTACACGACAATAAAAAATAGAGATTATTTCTAATTTATTTTTTATATCAAGATATTTTATACCAGTCTTACGTATTCATAACTACACACTACATTGTATTGAATTTTTTTATTAACAGGAATCCAAATTATTTTTTATTATTGCTACAATAATTCAAAAATAAATATCATTTACACAACATTCGCTTGGTATAATAAATATATGCCATTTAAAAATGAGTCGCGCCATATTTCCTATAAGCAAAAATTCCTAAAAACAAAATAAAGTTAACTTTATTTAAGTTTAACGGTTGCTTGAAAGAAGTCGCTATAAGCAGTTGCTCTTTAAAGGTCCATAATATTATATTACAATTATTCAATTCTTAAAGTTAAAAAAAGTCAACAAAACAAAGTCAATTCGTAAATTAAAAAATATAGTAATTTATTAAAATTAACTTCTATTTACAATGTTTGTTTTCATTGTGTTATTTTTCTGTACTTTTAATGTATTCTATAATAATATGCTATTAGGGGCCAAAATGTTTTTGTTTACAAATAATAATCTTATATTTTTTGTTTACACTGTGTACTTTATTGAATGTTTTATAATAAAAAAAGGGATCTCCTCCAGTTAATTTTATATAATTAATGATTTTTATATAATTAATGATGCTTTATTAATGCGTAGTCTGTAAATATATTATGGAAATTTAAAAAACATTATAAATTCATGCATATGAGAAAATAAACATCAAATAAAAAAGAAAAGTATAATTACCTCTTTTTGTAACGCAAAAGGCAAATAAAACCGCAGTGAAAATGCGCAACTCGTACTTCTGTTTCATCATAGTGAATACATGGAAATATAACTTAGAAAAAGGACTTCGCTTTAGTAGTTGCTGATTTTCTGCCCGAATTCTTTTATTTAAATTTGTATACTCGAACAATGTAAGGCGGCCGGCTACAAATGTAGTGACGTTAAAAGTAAACTGGCGCTAGAGCGGTACTGTTTATCCTGGAACGGGACGGGTATGAGTGTAAACATCATGATTATTTTTAGAGTAGTAACAATGCAACCGTTAAAGTTAGAGTGGAATGTCATCTTTTATAGGACGTTTAATAGAGATCAAAAGAATGTAGCTTTGTTACCCTAAATATTAAAATGGAGACACATATGATTAAACAGAACATTTTATTTTAGAGACTCTATTATGATACATATATTAAATGAGATATTAACAAATATTTTGATAAATATACCAAGCAATAAGGTTGTTGATGTTTTACTCATATTTCGTAATATCTCAATGACCTTTATTATATCTAATCGTTTACTTATTAAGAACAAAATGAATAGAAGTCGCAAGCATAAACTCATAAGACCATTTTTTAAGGATATTCTAATAATGTAAAAACAGTGCTAGCTGTTTTTACATTATTAGAATTCTTGTTAAACGATCTAAGTTTAAATGTATGTGTCAGGAAAATATCATATGATTTACAGCAATAATCGAATGGTAATGGTAATGGTAAAAAAAAGTTAGATAGAAAAATTGTAAGATATTTTTCTCACTTTACCACTTAAGCAACATTGTTCAGCTAATGCGATTATATTTTTTAACATTGACTCAATCTTTTGAATAATCTTTTTAGGCCTTTGTTACGAAATGTAGCGAACAAGAAATGTGCTTTCCTTCCCACTTAAATAAATAGCTTCGTGTTAACGAAAAGAAAATCGTTAAAAAGGGGAAATGTCTTAACAAAGGGAGGAACAAAAAATGCAACGCATCGTTGCAATTTGTTTAAATTAACCAACTTTGTTTACAGATACGTATCAAAACAATTTTCCATTTATATAACACAAAATTATATTTTTCCACCTAGAGTTATTTAAAATATTCTTATTCACATAAAATAACTATAATATTAAAATTATTACATATACATTTAAATCATCAACCACTCATACAGTTGATTTTAATTCCTTATACAATTAGAAACATTAGATTCCCAACAAAACAACAGAGGGTAATCTTCTTAAGCTCAATTGCTTACAACATTCCAAATGGAACGGAAAAGCAGATAATATCGTTTGATGATACAAGCTTCGCCAGCCTTTTGGGGGAGAGAAACAATTTTCCCTTTCGAGAGTGCGTTGTGGCCGTCTTACCCTCTAATTGTAGGTAAACGCCCAGCGCGACAGGCAAACGTTTCAGCAAGTACTTGAGTTGAGCCCCATTGTTGCGGCCGTCTTGCTAAATCACTACACAATTGTAAGGCCGTACATATATATGGTTTGTTATATATCCAGCAGTTGCATGAATAGATAATTTGTAGTTAGAATATTTACGTAAGATGTAATGAATATTTGTTAAAAGTTAAAATTCTTTCTACCGTCAACTTGTGGGTCTTCGCAACTTGTAATTCTCGGTGAGTTCTACCAACGATACGGTAACGATACCAACGGCTATATTATATTATTTACACTAAGTAACACTTACATAAAAAACATTTGTCATTGCATCGATGAATTTTATGAGATATTCCAATTTTTAACCAATGAATATTAATAACGGAAGTGTATACCCATAATTTCCTTATAAAAAAATAAGTTTTCTCATATCGGTTACTATATGTAGAGCTGTTATTAATTTCAATGTGTTTATACAGTTATCACGAGTAGAACAGACATACATATGTATTTTTAGAGACCGCTAAAGATATAAAAATTGTCCACTGCTGAACATAAGCCTCTCCCAAGAGCCGACACTTAGCCCGGTCTTTGTATTTACGCATCCAGTCCCTGCTAGCCAATCTACATAAAACGTCGCAACGTCTAGCGTAGGTGTGGCGTCGCACACCACGTTTGCCAAGACGTATAATAATTAGACATGACAGGATTAAACTGTTACAACTAATCATGGGGGTAAACTTTGCGGGCAAAGGACGAGTTGGTCGGAGCACGAAGTCTGGGATAGATACACAATATCAGGAAGTAAACAGATATAATAGCAAGTGCTGTCTGTTTCGTGTCGCTGCTGCAGAGGTCTTTAACATAAGTATTTGCTAAATTGGCTACCAACTTTCGCTCGTCGGAGAGGCGCTAAAAGAAGGTAACAGATATGTTCCTTCATCAATAGGTATCCCTGTCTCCAACTTACAAAACGCGTAACGCAATAAATTTTACTACTTAACGCCGATAGCTGGTCCATTTGTGTAAAGCTCTACCACTATTAAATTTCCGATCCGTATCACAAAGTAGCCACTGAAACACAGATGTTGAATATAGATATTAGTTCTCTAACAAAAGGATGATGCGGTCTAATGCTGGCCCCTCTGAAGTTTAATTAATATCAAGCATACGGAACGCAAACTGTAGTAAAAATACAGTAATTTAATTTACAATAAACATTCTTGTTTATTGATATATGTATACTGTATTACATGTAAAAATGAAAATGAAAGAATGAAAATAAATATTAATACAAATATGAATTTGTTACTGATATGTTAAATTTTAGGTGTACATGCTCGTAAATTTAATTTTGCGTTTTAGAATTATAATATTAATATTAAAAAACGTATAAAGAGAAACATATACCCGTGGGGTGCTAAAAATAAGATGTAGACGTGGTAATTGTATGGCCGACTGAGAGACAATACTAGTTCTAAATATATGTAATTATTTTAATTTATTTAATAATATAAATACAATAAAGATCAGCTTATAATGAGTTTTTAATAAATTCTTCCTACTTTTGAATTCAATCTTCTGCATTACACATTGAAAAATATGTATTATTTAAATCACTAATGAATTTAAAATTAACATTGACTCTAAAATCATAATAACAGTAATAAAACATATAAACTACATGTTCTTTAATATTTTTCAAATATGTCACCTGATAGAAATTTGAAATACCGGGTTTATTGCAGAACCTATGGATGTACTTAAATGTATCACTTCAAATTCCAAATCTTACATAAAATGATATAATTATCATACGTAAGATTTAGAGTACTCCCTCTATTTTTGTTTTTGCAAAGTTAGAATGAATTCAAGTTTTTCTGTTTTTGAAACTGCTAATGTAACTGTAATGTACTTGGTCGCTATAGTATACGATTTTAAGATTAAACGTATGCCTCTATAGTTTTAAGAAAGAAATTTAAAAAATAAGCTAGCATTGTGAATTTACAACAGTAATTTATATTTTTTTATTACAAAAACAATGTTAGTACATGTATTATAAGTACAGTACTTATAATTTCTGTACTAGCATTTTTTTACAATTATAGTGATACTATGCATCATACCTGCTTGCTTACATAAACCTGTAAGATCCTATCAGTTCGAAGAGTTGAATATTTTAGATTTCACGTTGAGATATGATTTATAAAACTCGCTGCAGGCGAAGAGTCAACATATTTCATAAACATTTTCCTTTACATCCCAGTTGTAATATATATGATTTCGTATATATATGTGCATATGTACATGTAGTAGCTTATTCAATAGAATATATAAATATATTATATAAGCATACATGTATAAGCCAATAAATAAATATACACTTTAAAATAAATCGTATTTTTGATTAAATAAAAAAGAATTTACACTTAGGTATAGCCCATAGTAACCCATGCTATATTGCCATTGCAACATATAAACCATATGGATAGAGACATGAAAGATACAGAGGATTGTATGTCCAATATATATGTTCTACTGGGGCTGAATCCAAGACTTTCGCTTGGCGCCGAGGGAGAAAAATCTTCCGGAGCACTCACATAATGGTCGTTAAAAATTTAATGAATATTAAAATAACAATTTTATTTAACAAATTGGTTTTCTAAGTTGTTTTCATTAAGTAATTATTTAGCTTTCTATTGCCCCTGATTTTCTTATGATTCATTGTCATTACTAATTTATTTTATTGAAGTGGTAGCTAGATTTTAAGTAATCATCAATTACTTAAAAATCAAGTGCAATAAAATACGTTTCGCTGCCTTAGAGTAATATGTGAATGATAGGAGAGATAGAAAAAGGAATAGGACTGTTCCCTTTCTATATGGAAGTAATAGGAAGGAAAAAGGAATCGAGCCTCTGAATAACTATACTCACTGTACGAAATGAGGCATTACAGAAAAATGCTACCACAATAAATAAATAAATAAAATACCTAAATAATCGTTTTCATTTGATACTTGACGATTACAAATCATAAATCATTCACAGCCCACTATTGTATTAGGGTCTCTCCGAATCAATGAAGGTTTATTTTAGTTTTCATTTTCCGCCAGCGGTTCAATGCCTGCAAACTTCAATATTGGTAACAGTAACGGTTCCTAATGAGTGAATTTCTTTATTTATTAATAAATTAATTTTCTAGTAGCCTAATTATAAAATTCATATATTTGAATAGAATAGTATTAAGGGTCTCTTTGTCCTAACACTGAAAGACGTATTAAGTGATGATAAACCTGATAAAAACATACAGTCGTCAAACCAAATCCCAAAGAGCATCGAGGCATGAGCGCCCGACGTTGATTGATTCATTGCGAAAAATGATATATAGTAGAGCTGGATGCGAATTCAATGTTGCGAATGTTGTGAGGAACAAACAGGAACATTTGGTTTATTGAATATAAAATTGTACCTTGGCCATAAGGCATGTACACATTAACATTGAATAGCTTTCAGATTAAAAGGCATGTAAGCAAACGTGACAGTGTGATAATGGATCCCACGAGTATAAATCCACAATGACAAAAATGTAGAAGGACATGCTGCCATTTAATTTTTGATATATTTTGTTCATATTTCTTTGTGATATTTTGGTATGTTAAAATCATTAAGCTACGTTAATCTAGCACTAAACAAAGGATTTCCCTGAGGTGCGCACTTGATCTGTCGCTACATACATCAGATTTTGACCTGTGCTCAAGTTGTGGTCAGGACACAACATCAATTCCAGTAATCCTCAACTCCAGTTTGCTGACTGGAAGCTACATCGGTAACGGATTCTCCAGCGAACTCCTTTATTACGAAACAGATCCATTTTATTGCTATGTTATAATGATTATTGATCATACATATGTTATAATGATGAGATATGAAATGGAACAAATCGAAAATACTTTTTTTTATAAACTTCCTCTTCTTCTTAAAAGTGTTAGAATTTATGTATATATTTTTGTTAAATTTATTAATTGTAATTACTGTTACTAAAACGACGCATTCTTGCGATTTAGGTTTAAATAATCTTTAAATATACCACACAAATATTAAGCAAAAATCGAGATCGCGATATTATATCTGCACTGAACTGTTTTCTAATCTCAATTTTTTTCGTACAACTACAAAACCTTCTCAACAAAACTGGATACGAAGATTTTTCTGCTTGTACTAAAAAAATCGTATTAAAGAAGTGTAAGAAAATGACGAAGAGTTGATACTTTAGTTTGAGGTTTTTCATAAGGTGCACGTCTGCTTAATTAAAAGCACATCTGTAACTTTATATCAATAATCAAAATACGCGGTTTTATTTATACACTAAAATAAAAACGAGGGGCTTATAAGTTTCTTAAGTATACAAATATTATATTTATGTATTCATTTATTTTAAGTCGTTATACAAAGTCTTATATTTAGTTTAAAATTTTACTTAATAATATAATGTTATGTAATTGTCTTTACCTTTAGTTTTTGTATCTATTTTTATTTTCTAGTTTTAAGTTTATTTTTCTTCGCCAAGTATATTGAATTCGCCAAAACCAATCAAAAAAGCCCTAACTTGAGGAGGTTAACCTTAGAGTAGAAGTTCACTATCTACCTCCTGACGGACACTCGTTACCACGTTGAAATTATTATAATGTTGTTTTGTCTTGGGAATTAAATTCAAATATAAGCGATCAAGCTTAATAAAACCGTATAAATGTTTAAAAATTGTATGACTACATCTTAACAATACCAATTGCCTCTCAATAAATTGTAATCAAAACTGAAACATCATTCATTTATGTTCATCTGTGATGATCATAATATGTATTCGGTTAAAATGAAAAAGTTAATATATATATATATATATATATATATATATATATATATATATATATATATATATATGATATATATATATATATATATATATATATATATATATATATATATATATATATATATATATATATATATATATATATATATATATATATATATATATATATATATATATATATATATATATATGTATGTATATATATGTATATATATATATATATATATATTAACTTTTTCATTTGTTACAACAACAAATTAATCGTATTACCCACGAACGAGTAATCCTGCATGTTCGGTGTCGATCCGTTAGATCAGAGGGGAGACTCGGCACAGATGGTCCACTGTTATTGCCACCTTCACGCTTGGGGAACTTTAAGAATATCGTAAAACGGTAATCAATATCTGTTTCCAGAATTCCCTGAGGATGTGCAGGTCTTTTTATTAAGTTTGGGCGAGCGGAAAAACTTTTGACACATTTTCTGCCTTGAGAGCCTTAAACGTGTAAATCTTTATTTTCTCGTTATACTTTTCAATGTATGGTATATTAAAAATGTTAGTAATATCGTTTACTTCACTATAATTATTATATTTCATTAAATTAGGCTCAACATTCTTGTAATAGGAAATGTTTTCGCCAATAGTCCAGTGAAATTGAAGTCACTATTTCTAAAGGTTGCAATTACTATAATAACACAACATAGTAAGTTTAGTTTAGGTACTGTATCACTTCAATGTAATAAAACTTTTTATTTGAAAATATTAAAACCTTTTATATTTTATTACCTTTTTAAATTCGTAATTTTTAAATTTAAAAATTAAAAAAGAAATAAATAGTTTTATAAAAACAAAAGCATTCGATCGACTGACGTCTCGAATGTAACATATCGCCTTTCATTGCACAAGTATATAATATTTATAAAGTGTGAATAAAGTATGAATGAAATATAAATATTATATTATAGTAAAATAAATTAATTTCACTTGGAAGAATTTCAATTACATAGAAGATAAAACCCCCTAAAGATCCCGTGTGTCACCATAGCAGTACGGCAAGCCCGCTATAGTACATTATGCTTATCTTGCCAGTAATAGTGCAAAAAAATTGTATAGTTTATGAATAAAAAGTATACAAGTATATAATATGCAGGGTTGGAATTAGATGGCTCTTTGAGTCCTAGAAGGGAGATAAATATTGATGATATCGAATAGTTATAATAGTAAAACTAAGAATATAATGAATAATAAAGTAAATAATAAATTTTAAGAATATGGTGAGCACAAAATGTTACACAACAGCCAAGCACTCAGCTCAAACTTGGACTATTTTTCTTGTTTCAAACTTTTTAAAGAAAAGATCAAAACTGCAATATTTTCGTTTCCGCCCATGTTTAAGTTGTGATTTGTTATTTATTGAGAAGCAATACACAAGCGTTTAAGAAAAGCGGGATGCAATGCTGTTTTATAATTCAAATAGTGTCGTAGCGAATTTTGTGCTTTCTAAGCGTGTTCTTGGCTTTGATAATTGCATCAGTTTTATGTTTGTGTTTATTATTTGTATGTTTATGTGTTGTTTAGGTGTTTTGTTATAATCATTCGTATATTGTAAAAGCAGCTACGATAAAGGAAATAGTTTCGATTTTAAATTATTTTATATGGATTTTAAATTATAGAACAGGTAGTTAAACATATCATTTGATAGCATGGCGCCATCTAAAGAGTCTGATTCACCATGAGTATGTATATCAAGAAAACAGCAATGCATTTAGCGTTGGGGAATGAGGGATGAGGGAAGTAAAGGAACTGAAGCGCTCTAGCAAAGTATTCACGAATAGATTTACTATGAGTACATAGTACTTTCTCAGACATGGCGCCTTATAAATACTAAAATTAATTTTTTTCACCTTTAAAACATAAGCAAACTGCGGTGATTTCTTTTGACGTATTAGTGAATTTGTATAGAACTTTCCACAACATGAAAATAACTTAGTAACACTGATGTATTTTACATTTTTTTTCATCATAACTTACATAAGTATAAGTCAGTTCGCCCAAACTTCTGTGCACAGCTGTGCCGAATATTCTGATGTCCATTTATACTTGTCTTGACTTATAAGTGATAGGGCAAACGCAACCACTATCTCTTTGAAAGATTTTAAGTTGATATTGGTTTTATAAGAAGTTGCTCAAGGGTTACTCTACACTCTATGCAAAATAACGGGCGATTTTGATTTTTTGTTCTAAAGAAGTTTAATATCCATACTATGTTACTGGCACAATACACAATAAAGAGTCTAGGTATGAAAAAAAGCTAATTCCAAATTCGAAGCTTTTATTTTTTTAAAAATATAATGCCTATTTAAGGTTGTAGCTTTTTATTTACTTTTCGCGGGTTTGAGCAGGTCTGGGACCTCCTGAAACGGCGAGTACGATCTGTCCAACTACCTCCACAAAACGTCAGGGAGCTTAAACATGTGACACCATCAAAAGTCTGGTGAAAACATGCCCAGGCGATTACATGCCATAATTGCTATAAGGAAGGTCAAACTTATTATTAATTTTTATTTTTTAATTTCTATTTTTATTAAAGTACCATACAGATATTCGTAACCGTAATTTCACTATACCCATAAAAATGTCTATTTCAGTTTACATTGACTAAAACAGGGATTCTAAGATTAAAGTGTTAATAAAAATACTAAAAAAGAGATTTCTAGTCACCTAAGCTAATGACATACTAAAAATATTAATATTATCCATAGGAAAGCCAATGACTGTAAGGTGCCCATTTTACTTTATTACAAATTGGCTTTTGATTTCGTTACAAAATCTTAAAATTGAAGCGTTAATATGAAAAAAAAAATCTTTGACTTAATCTCAAAATTATGACTTAATTAACTCAGTGGTAAACCAATCTCTTTCAGAGTGAACGGTTGCGGGTTTAAACACAGCATTAGGATAAATATGTAGATATATAATAATTACAGGTATTTATTCTGAGTCTAGGTGTCTCGCTCATTCATCTTGGATAAACGTGGTGAGTTAATGTCCATTCTTTTAGAAATGGGGATTCTCGTGGCCAGCAGTGGAATATACATGGGCTGTGAAAATAAATACGAAAAAATCTTGGGCAAATAAGACATATATTTTTCAATTTACATATTGTTTTATAACCAAATCGAACATACTTACGGTTAACATTATTCAATAAATAAAAGTGAGATTTCCGTAAACTTCGTATCTCCATTGACTTTTATTGTCGCGATCGTTATTCCATTATATGTTTGAAAGGGGTCTCCCATCTAGGGGTCCCTCATCGCCGGGTTATCTGTTATCACGGCTATATGACCATGCGATGGATTTCGTTATCGTGTCAAGTCATCACGAAAAGCAATGATAAATCTTGTCTACGATTGAAACTATTTATCTTATGAACAACAATTTACCCGTACGGCTTTCCCTTTTGTATGCCTATATCCCTAAAAAAAACATCATGATATAATCAAATTCGGGAAGATATAATCAAACTATTATATAAAAATATACATAGAACCCGTTGTTGGCTATGCGGCCCGATTTCTGAATGAATCTTAATAACTTAGCAAAATATTTTTAATATTAATATTCGGTTATATTTACTTAAAATCTAAAAAAGGTTTCGAATTTTTTATATTTATTATATTTCACATTTTGGCTATTTAATTACAAAAATATATAATTATAAAAATACGAATTTCCGAAAATACATAATTTTTATTTCTTTGTTTGTATGTTAAAAAAACAAATACTTCAGTTGATCGCATGATTTGAGGGTAGTGAGTTCGTATGTTCCATTGTAATAATCCTAATATAATGGAACATATGAACTAACATCAATAACAACCTCTATAATCTAATCACTTTCTGGACCTCGAAAAACCAATAGAACATAAGAACTCATATCGATAACGACCTCAATAATCCAATCACCTTCTGGACCTCAAAAATCCAAGGGAACATACGAACTCACATCAATAAACAAAATTATATGAACCATTTTCTAGTACAAGCAGTATGAATTCTTATATAGAATGAATGGTTAACAAGAATTCTAGTATTATTAAAAACATTCCTAATCTTCTTCTTTTAAAAAAATACATTTAATATGCCCTCATGGTTACGTTTGAAAATATTAGGTCGGGGCAAACGTATTTTCGTATTGTTCATACAAAGGAAAATATTTTTTTTAGGTATAATTTTTTATTTTTTTATAATATGTATGTGCCGTTTTGATCGATGACCTGTTGCCATCTTGTGGGTAGTGCGATGATCCCATTCCTGTAGAAATTTTGAGATTATTGATTAAAAAAATCTGACAGGTAGTGTTCACAGTGTTCTTTTGAGGTTAGCTTTATGCTTCCTAAAGAGTTCTGCAATAACCGAAACAGGTGAAAATCTGATGGAGCAAGGTCAGGACTATACGAAGGATGCATCAACACATCCCAGCCAAGCTCTCTCAATTTTTGCTGCGTGGCTATAGATGAGTGCGGTTTGGCGTTGTCATGGTTTCTCTCAGTGAGATCATGTGGTACCCAAATGTCAAGTTTTTTCTTGTACCTAGACTTTCGTAAATGACGTAAAACTGTTTTATGATCAACATCCAGTTCTTCAGCAATGTCGTAGCTACTAATATGTCGATCTTGCTCCACTTTCTCAAAGATGGCACTGATTTTATCTGTGACAGGGCGTCCAGAGCGAACCTCATCTTTCACACTAAAATTTCCAGACTTGAAACGCTTGAACCACATTTGTGCTATTCTTATAGATACAGCATTAGGTACGTAAACCGCACAAATTTTATTCGCGGCGTTCGTCGCATTTTTACCTTTTTTGTAATAAAATTCTAAAATGTACCGAATTTCTTCGTCACATACGTTTATTTTGCTTTCTTGAAAAACAATTGAAAAATGGCGGGAACTAGTTTTTTTTGTTTATTGCATCTTCAGAATGTCATATTTAATATGGTATTAAAACCAGCCAGTTACATTCAGTACAGCCAAAGAGGTTTGATTACTAATAATACATTCAAAATACGAAAATACTTTTGCGCCGACCTATTATAATCTATATGATAATCTATTAAAATACCAACCACTCATATATTCTTTTAAATAAAATTATTTTTATTATGAAACCCTTATTATTTTAATAAAAACAATAACAATTTAATATGCGAGCACAAAGAATTACCTACATAAAAATATAATATACATTTAAACAATAGAAAACACCGTGGACTTTTTTGGAGTGAGCTCAGTCGTTATAAACAGATTATTTCTCTTTGAACCGAAAAAGGATCAAAGCGGGGAGGATCCTAAATCCTATTATGCTTATGTACGATAGATATGACATATTTTGTACGACTACTATAATGCACTCTTAGAGAATCCTAAATAAAAGGAAACAATTTTTCTATGGAAAAAACCATTATAAACACATTAATGATAAAAACAAATATCCAGATTCAGAATAAACACTATTTACCTATACATATTAATCCTGTTACTAGAATTGAAATCATTATCCTTCATTAGAAATGCAAACCCTTCGCCACCCTCACATTTGGCCAATTACTGTTAAAATTTTTCATTAGTTTAAAGAATTTCTGACTAATTTTAAATGTTTCATTTCATTCATTATGTCAATTATAAATATTCATTTATGTTGGGCTTTCATTATTTAATACTAGTCTTGTGAAAATTCTATAACAGTTTTAAAAGCTGTCAATACTTTAATAGATTTTTAAAACTTTCTTAAAGTTCACCACCTAACCTGATCTTCTGCTACAAACACTGTCAACGGTCATGCACAAATCATCGATATACGTATGTGTGGTGACAAGTGTGGTGAGTTAACGTCCGTTCCTCCAGAAATGGAGAGGCCTGTGCTCAATAGTGGGACATATATGGGCTGTTAAAAAAATATATAGCTTATCTTAACTATAAATGTCATTCGGAAAATGAATACGTTGTTCTTAGTTTTCCTTTAATAGCTATAAAAACAAAACTTATAATTTCGAAAGCCGGTAAAGCATATATAAAGCCCATGGTGTGGCGGATGTTTATGCACGGCATCCATTGCTTTTCACCAAGCGATACACTTGCTTCTTTGCTTATTTTTGTGTGCGACAGGGTTCCAAAAAATAGAAATAAAAAAAATTTCGATGAATCTTCAGACATATACACTTATTATATTTAACATTAAGCCGTTTAAATATTTACTATTGGTAGCATTGTATGTTTATGAATGAAAGTTTAAAAAATTTTGTTAATATCGGAAATTTATGCATATTTTCATTTACAATTACTGTAATAAAAGTTGAGGGTTGTGACATTTTCGGATTTTCTCTATTAAATTATGATCGCTCTAAATTTTCTCTATATTTCATACACTGCGTATAAAGTTTAATTGAATGGGCAATGTAATTAAAATAGCATGTGTGATATAATATTATATGACTTGTAACACAATGTAGGTAGCATTGTAACTTTGCTAGGTAACAAATGTGGTGGAAAGCCACTTTATATACTTAGTTTTAGTAATAAACATTGAAATAATATCCTAATAGCTTACATTTTACATATGTATTTTAGTAAGTTTTAATAACTTCATTTTAATTTAGTACCGTGCAAATAAATTGTCTATAACTTCATTTCCATGTACCATTAATATAATTTATATAAAATAAACAGGCCTTTCATCCTCATTAATAGCCTACGGTAGCCCACCATTAAATTTAACTTTCCCTTCTCTTCTTTCTATACTTTATTCATTCAGTTTCTGCCAGTCATCCCAATTTTCTGACAGACGTTGTCGCTTCAATTTGTCAATAGAAGACATTTAAGTAGCCATTGCTTAGATAGTATATGTATCTTATATCGTATATGTATGTTTGTGGTATCAATCTTTGAATATAGTATATTGGAATAGTATCTAATTATAACACCAGAAGTAAAACGTTCCTGATTAATTGTCACTCATTTATATTAATATATGAAAAATAAGATAATTTTGATTTCTAATAAGAATATATTATATTTTAACGTATATATTTTTACGTATGTATAATAAATAGCAGGATAGTTTTATAAAACGTCTAGTATAGCCGTGAAACATAAATATATAAACAAGTTAATAATACCATTATAAGCCTGCACGTATATGTAAATACTCATGCACGAACATACACAAATATTTCACTCCAAAAGTGTATAACTTAATACTTTTTTTTTTCGCCAACAAATATACAGTCTCGACAAAAAATATCAACTCGAAAAGCAATTAACCACGCCACACTCGACATATTTATATTTTAGTTCCTATCCAATGCATTTATGCAATAGTAACTGCTTATTACGTTTTTATTAATATCGATATTGATCATCTGAAACATGAAAAATTGAAAGCACTGTTGCTCACTATCACTAACAATATATGTCAGTCATTTCACTTGTAAAATTAAATGTATCGAATCAGTTTCTTTACGTCATATTAGAAATTAGTTATAGATTTCAGATTATATTATTAAATGTGAATTTGTTACTTTTTAAATATGTTGCGCTAGACAGAAAGCATATTTGTTTATAATGTGTTTTATTATTTATTTCTTCAAAGTAATTGCATTTTTAATATGTGTTATGGAACTGGAGATACTCGGGGAATATTTTAATAAAAAATATCCTGAATTATTTGAAAACCTCAGAAATATAGGGATTGAAACAAGAACTCCGAAAACAAGAAGAGAATATATAACAATGGATCCGGATCACTTTGAGATAATATCAAGAGATGGTGGCATTTTAGTCGCAATAAGAGCTCGATAGTGATTGTCAAGTATTGTGCCAGTTTCCAGCCTTCCCACTTATAAATGAATTAATTTCTTGATGCCTTAATATTGTAATCAACAAAATATATAGTGTACCAAGTTAAAGTTCTGCTTCATTTTCAGAATTGTTTCATATTGAAACATTAAATTATGAGACAAATAAAAGTATGGTAGATTAAATTTATTTTATTTAATGGAAATATAGTTAAATACATGTGAATCGGAAGAATTATTTTATTCTTAAGCTGTTATATACAATTTTAAAAGTATATGATCTGTTACAATACTATATAGTAAAACAATTTACCTGTATTGAAAATTTTTATTGGTAAACATGAAATTAATTTAAAATTAATATTCATTGATACAAACGATGGCTAACGACAATTGAATGAGGCGAATACAAATATCAAATTATCAGATACAAATGCAAAAATATGTAAATTCGCATTGACGTATGAAACTTTGTTGTTGTCGAATTTTTTCATAAATTTATACGAGTGACGTACCTACTTTGATTTATATTCATAAAATTTCTCTATTATTTTTGATCAGATGAGACAGAACTCAAATTCGTTCATTAATATTCGTTTAAGATGAAAAAGTAAAATAAAATGATATAAATTAAATAATGTGATGACTTTAGTAAAAATGTCCATGAGAACTTTTGGTAAAACAGTCATTGTTTAATATTTCATTAAATTTGATTCTTTACATTTGTTTCATACATTAATATAATTCTTTCATTAAATTTGATTTGGTGACTTTTTATTCATATCGTATAAATAAACATTATTCATTCATATCGGTTCAGATATCATTATCATTAATGATTGATGATATTTTTCATCTTATCATTATCATTAATGATTGATGATATTTTTCATCTTATCATTATCATTAATGATTGATGATATTTTTCATCTTTTTTATGCACCTGAAATTTTTTAATATTATTCAACCTCCCTATGCAAAATCCACATTTAGAAGTACGATGACCAATTATTTGATACTGTAAATTTTCTTTGTCGATTAGTAGAACCTACACAAATACTAAAAGGTCGGTAAACTCATGGGGGTTATTACCGTGGGGTGGTTGCTATGCGACCGGCGGGAGGCGTCACTTCGGCGCGACAACGCGGCGCGTCATCTGACGCATCCAACATCTCCGATACGTTGCCCTTTGTCCTGCTGCAAGTGGCTGGCAGGCTTCCTACGCTGTTGAGTCACGTTTCGGATTCTACAAGGCTATCAAAATGGAGAGTGCACTTGATTTAAGTACTCTGTCTACATTTAAGGCCTGTTCGGAAAATAAAAGTATTTGTTTTTCATTAAAATGTCAAATAAAAAGTTACTGTAAGTTAAGTAGCTTGTCTCATATAAGTACGGTACTATATTAATTGTATTGGTAATATTTTTAAAGCTTAGATAATAACAAGCGAAACGAAAACAATTCTATATAGAAACAGCTTATTTGGAATAATTTGCTGTGTGGTTTTAAGCATAGAATAGGACTACCCTATTTCTTCCCACATCTTCAATTTTAAGGAAGGCCAATCTACTGCAGTGGATTGTTACGACTGTATTGTTAATGATGATAATTTAGTATAATATTATACATAAAACGCTTGCCGGAGATAAAATAAGTTAGGATTTCACAAAACTGCAAGATGATAAATGGGAAATGCGGTTGTGAGATCATGCATTGTCTTTTGTATCAAGTAAGCAACTCGCTAAACAGAACAGCATGAGGCAAAATTGATAAAAATCTTTAAATATAGGTGTTTTATATTGATACTCTTTTGATTGAATTAAAACCGACTGCTATTTGAATTAGACATTCACTGTAAACTATTAAAATTTTATAGACTAGGTGGAAATGGTGTCCATGATTGTGTATTAAGAACAGATTATCTATAGCATATTTTAAATGGTCGATAAGAGACTTGTTTTAAAATACTACTCGTGTCTTCTGTTCTCTCATTAGAATACTATCTTGAACAGAAATGAATCCTATACCCAGGATTACCTATTAAATACTTTGAAACTAATACATTAATGAACAAAACTTGTAATGCGTTTTATACTGTTAGACAAATGTTATGCTGTAACCAAAATCGGTAAAATTGTAATAATAAAATCGGTGTACGTTTTATTAATGTGAATATAGAAAAATACAATAATTCATTCAGAATGATATCCAGTTATTTCATCTTTCACGCTTTATGTAATATATAACGTAACAATGTAAAATGAGCTCTGTGTGAGTTCTATGGCTACATAAATTCAATTAGTGGAAATAAATTAACATTATACAAGTTTAGTGTTCAACATGCACTAAGAGAGTGTAATTATATCTATGAAGAAATGCGCTAAAAAACCAAATTCACTGACATAATTCTCCGAGTTCAACAAATTTAAGTAGCTACTGGAGTAGAGACCGTATCTTAGCAGATATTTTGTAGGCCGCCCTCCAGTCAGATGGTGAGACAATGGTGAGACGATTGCTAGCAGATACTGGATGCGGGAAGTATCAGGCAAGGTCGCGCTTCTTGGGGAAGGCCTTTATTCACCGTACGTTGCTGGATATAGGCCTTCCCCAACAAGTTATTGTTGTTGCTGATGATGATACCAATAACTCACTGATGTTGGTATAACCAAGAGACTTTACATGAATAGACACTGTAGAATACCATACCATAGAAATAAACGAACCATAGCTTTAAGGCTCTGCGAAATTGCTGAATGTGTGGTCACCAATCCATTTTCCTAGCATTGTGGATTTGACATAATCCTTTGTCTAAATGACTTAAGAAGATATTTAAGAAGAAGCAAGCATAAGTTTTGCCAACCTTTTAGGGATCGGGTTTTTTAAAGTTCCAAAAAAATACCACATAGTTCCACAAAACGTGTAACGATGTTTCGAGAAGAGAGCACCATAGTGGATCGACTCTTATCCAAATAGTAGAGATGAAACATAAAAACGTTGGTACTCCAATATTTTACTTTTAACTTAATCTTTTATAATCAGTTGCCCATACTTTGAGATGGTTTTAAATTGTAAAATTTGGTACTTTAAAGCTGGAATAAATTGTTTGGAAGTTTTATAGTTAGTACAGAGACAGCATTTTATTATTATGCAGATAGATATTATGTATGTATTTATATGTTTTTGCTTTCTAATTTATATTACCTGCACAAAGATAAAATTCCTCAAATTAAGTACAAGTAGACGGGTACGCTGTACTTATTCCTTCCTTCTTAACCTTCAAATTTACAATATTAATAAATTATAATGTCTTAATGGCGATAATTATAAACAACAAGTGATTATTACAAATATAGTAAATTATTTGGATGGAAAAAGACGTTAGTTGGTAGATGGTGTAACGGACTGGTTTACGCAACTCGACGTCATCATGCGCCTATTTTGCATGTTGTCAGAATAAATAGATCCTATTCTAACCACCCCAGCTCCTCGAAAAACTCCACCATCCTCTTCGACTTGCCTACAGCATCCACGAGGGACCCGGGTCCACCGAGCAGCCGTTTCCTCCTCCTCCATACAGGCCCTACATAGTGGGCTATCTCTAACACCTAGTATAAATAGGTGTTTGTTAAATGGACTTTGTCCAGTTATAATGCTGATTAAAAAGACGTTAACTAATTTCCATTTTTACACAAAAGATTTTATTATAATATTTCTAGATTTGAAGATTTACTTGGGAATCCCTGGTAAAATACATTTTTTTCATCGATATACACCACTAATTACATAAAATATTATGTATACAATATCATACATAAATTTTATTATTGGCATGAGAGCTATGCTTACTAAATATTTAAAGTTTAAATTAGAACTTAATTTAAAACATAATGTTCAAGTCTGCAACGACTTATTTCACAAATTATTTCACTCATCCATGAATACAAATTAATGCATAATGTTTTGCATTTTGAACAAGTCCACATTTCGTGCACTCCGCTTTATCGTTACTATATTATACCGTATGTACAATGCTTTAATTCGATTCTATTATACATATTACTTTTTGGTCATTGTTTATTTGTTATGGTATTGTATATTGTTTTACTGTGACTCCAAAACCGGGGGTGCAGCAGCCTCTTGTAATGAAGCCCTTGTTATGTTAAACATATTGTTGATGATGCGATTGTATATACAGTTGACCTTATATCACATATATATTTATACTTCAGTAAAAACTATATTAGTATTGCTACTTTGGTAAGGGGAATTACATACACGTTTGATTTTGTTACGTAATTAGAATCGCAATCAAAGCGCTTTCAAGGGTCGTTTCAATGACTGAACTCAATTAGAGATTTGATGTTCGATTAACATCTATTTTATATACATCAGCATATATAAACGTAACAAAATAAAATATTTTAAATAAAGACTGATATTAAGGATACATATTTGACTATTGTGTTCCATAAGTGTTAGTAGATTGTTTATACCTACAAAAATAATTTTCTTCACAATGTTTTTCTTCGCCGTAATGTGTGTTTGTCGTAAAACTGGAAATAAGATCAAAGATGTAAATGTGACGAAAGTCAAAATCAATTAGCTTACTTTAAAAAGTGTCTGTTTTAGAAAGTACTTGAAAATATCACGGCATAAAATCTTATGTATATTTAAGCCTATGTTTAAGGCGAAAATAATCATCATCAATACAATACATCGAAATTTCTTAATAGAGTACTGCTGGATATTGTGCTCCTTGAAATCGAGTAGTGTAACAGAAACATCACCTATCCCTACGCTTAGCGGGTGGATCGGGGATCACAATTTGATTTTCGTTTTCTAAGTAGACAGTGCTTCCTATCTATTGGTATTTGCTTTATTCGCTTCGTACGACACTGACGGGTAGTTATGAGTTGACTTTGTTTTATGCCAGAAATAAATATGTCAAAAAACATGTACATATGTATGTATATGTCAAGAAGTAAAATTTTGAACACTGATGCTAACAATGCTATTGAAATATGAGCTTTTACCTTTTTTATTTTTAATTAACACATAATAAATAATTAAAATACAAAGAAAATAATTTAAATGTTACTAAATTAATTCTATATGTTTAGATTTAAGTGTAGTTTCTTTGAAATTTCACGCGTTCTCTTATTTCCACAATATACATATGTATGTGCTAAACCTGCACTTCCCTAAACCATAACCACCACTGACGAGGCAATAAATGACGTGGGGGGAGATGGGAAAAATAAAAGCATTTCGTGATTGTCCCGCGGGGGCTCCTGTCTCAGACCCCCCATGATGTACCACTCTGGCTCTTTAATTGTGTGTTTCAGAACACAAAAGCAATTTTTGTAATAATAAAAAATAATAAGGATTATATGTGTACCTGGTAGTTATCTGCTTGCGTATAAGTGAAAATAAGATGTCACTGAAGAAAAAAGGCATAATTTTCTATATCATTTTTGCTACTCTAGTACCTTAATGCAAGTAGTATATATTAATATGTTATGTATAGTATATATATATATATTATATATATATATATATATATATATATATATATATATATATATATATATATATATATATATATATATATATATATATATATATATATATATATATATATATATATAAATTTATCATGACGAACTTAATGTCCAATAATACTTTAATACCCTCCTATTCTTTGTGCTGTAAAATTTGGTCTTTGTCTTCAAGCCTATCTAATACTTATTTTTTGGTTACTTTTGTCTTTTTCAAAGCACAGATGCAGTGTTTTTCGTAACAACAATAGATATAATTCAACTTGTTCCTATGCTTTGCTGGTAAATAGAAAGCATATTATTACATTAAAAATATATTACTCTATAGAAAGTATATTATACAAAAAATTTTACTACTATATAGAAAGTTTAAGCCTCAAGGTTATTGTAGTCATTTTTTTTGTAATTAGAGAAGGTTGGGTAATTAGGGAAAAAAAAGGGAAGTAGGTACATAAATATAGCTAAGTAAATTTGTATGCAAGATATGTGTTAAACAAATCAACATCCGACGTTACTTATGCAAAACGCGTCTATCCGTACCAACCCTTTCTGCTTTCAGTTCAATTGCTACCCAAATTGTGATTTTGTTCCCCCAATTTTAACAGAAAAAAGATCAATGGAAGTTACTTTTTTATTGAATGCGGTGTATGTCCGTTAATTCAGATAAAGGTTTGTCGACTTTTACATAAATTTTATTTAAAATTATTTTCAAACTGTAAAATTAATTTTCCTTTTCTACTGAACAATTGAAGCGATCAAATTTTGCTTTTTTCTATGTATATTGAATACATTTTAATTCAAGTTTGTTAAGTACATGATTCTGAGTTGCATAAAACGTGTTCAACTAAGTTTCAAAAGTTCAACATTATATTATAGATAATGAAATGTTTTTTTTTCTATGGGATAAGAGGGCAAACGAGCAAGCGTATCGCCTGATGGAAAGTAATCAACGCTGCCCATAGACAACCGCGACACCGCCGGAGTCGCGGAAGTAAGAAATGTATCTAAACTTCAATCATTTTACTATAAAATGTATTATTAATATAAAGATATTAATATTAATAATACATTTTATAGTAAAATGTATTCCTAAAAAGAAAATGTCTTTATTAGGATATACATATAATCTACACGGTAACGAGATCAGCCAATCGATATCTTATTTAAGTAGCCTGTACCCATCTTACTGCTGAGTAGAAACTTCTTCTAATTTTCGTAAGTACGTAGGATAGTCCGCCATAGGTCACATTCTCCATTTTTTAATAAGTCTAGATTGTGTAAAGACGATATATTTGTAGCCAATCCAACATAGTAATGTGCAAAAATCCTGTTTTTTGAGTGTTACAAAAATATTGTAAGATGCATTTTCATAGTTTAGCGAACAAGATAAATATGAATCTCGATCCCTTTACACGGCAAAATCTCAATCAAAACCATGAAAAATAAAATTGTGTGACTTACACAAACAAATTTGTGTTTTCGGTTTGTATAGAGAACGGGAGCTATTTCAAACGATCATCAAAAACGATGCAGAGGAGTCGAAAAATTATAACAACTGGCCGGCGGCGACGGGGTTTATTACAACATTGCAATGTCAATCACACTCGTGCCATTCATTCGTGGCATTTTAATTTGCTTTAAAATGGCCTTTTGTATCTTTTGCGTTTCATTTTGTAACGTTTCACTTAAATTCATAAAAAATATACAATCGATGTTTATACAAACAAGGAAATTTATTAAAAACTTGCTTTGCTATTTGTGCAATATTTTTAATGTTATGACCTATTATTTAAAAGCAAATGGTGTGTAAAATGCTCGATATCATAAAGATGTTATTCGTACTTCTATAGTATGGTCATGTTTATTGAATATTTAAAATGTGGCTACTTTTATTTTAGATAAAGTACAAAGATGTGAAAATGCTAAATGTTGTCACATTGAAGATATGACAACATTTAGCATTTTCACAAAATTACCGTAAATGTTAAATACCTCATTTCGTTTTACATTTTGACCAGTTCTTCTACTTTTTATTATTTTTATAGAAGTTTTTGTTTTCACAATGAGTATGAGTATATTAAATAATTTACATTAATCATGTCATTTATATAAAAATTTAAATTTATATGAATTGGATGATTAAGTTATTTGCCTTTTTTGATATCTATTGGGAATATTATACACATATTTTGGTATGGAAAAGATAGACAAACGAGCAACCTTGATTGACAAAGCAAACTTGATAGTAAGCATCCACCTCCGGCTATTCATATAACATCTGTAGTACAGGGCTCTACAAATACTTTGATTTAAGAAAAACATGAAAATAACACTATTTTTAACTTTTTTGTAGTGTAGGGTACTAGAAGTCTAGATTCCTAGCTCGGCCAATATTATAATGTTAAAAAAATTAAATTTACAAATCGGTAAAAACGATTCGGTAAATAAGATTCTAAGACTGTAAGAAATTATGCTTTCCTTTTTTTATTATTGTGATATAGATTATGAATTTTAAAAATATGACAATAGTTCGATAGTTACCAAACGATATCCATTACATTTTTTTTAAACGAGATACAATCACCCTCCATAAAAATCACTCAACCTCTTCGCCTACAAGGCCTTTAGAAGTGTAAAACGTTGATGGCTCGACGGCTGTGCTTTATAGTATAAAGCATTTTATACATTTTATTCGTTTTTTAGAACTATTTTTAACACTTAAATCTTAGAATTGGTGTTTCAGTCAATGTAAACAAATCTGTGGACATTTTTATGGGTATAATGAAATTCAGGCTACGAGTATTTTTATGGTACTTTAATAAAAAAATACACTCGTTTTTATTTTAATTAAAACCTCCTCTTGCAGCAATTACGACATGTAACCATCTTGGCGTGCTTTTCACCAGGCTTTTGATGGTGTCCTGTAGAATGTGTTCCCACTCAGCCGAGATCACTCGTTTAAGCTCCCTGATGTTTTGTGGAGATGGTTAGACAGATCGTACTCGTCTTTTTAGGAAGTTCCAGACGTGCTCAATGAGGTCGGAGATCGGGGCTCAGTGCTGGCCAGTTTAAACGACGAATACTGAATTCTTACACATAAGCATCTACGTCGCCAGAAAGATGGGTCCGAGAATTATCATCCATGTAAATAGCACCAATTATAGTCAGTGCATGTTGACAAAGGATTTCTGTGTACTGTAGTGATACATTAATAAATGTATCACTAATGCAATGAAACTTTTTATATTATTTCCTTTTAAATTCCTAATTTGAAATTAAAAAGAAATAGTTTTCTAGTAAAACAAAAATATTAGTTCGTTTGACATCTTTTATATACAGACATGTCATTCAGCCATCTATTCCTTCAAAACCGTGGTTCTTTCTTATTCCTAAAGCCAATAAATCTGTTACATCAACAATTTGTAGAATCAGGTTGGGTCATATTTGTTCACCTGTATTTTTAGCTAAGCTTAGAATCCGTGATAGTTCCATTTGTGAGTGCGGATTGGAAGATGGTAATGTTGATCATATTTTCTTTAATTGTCCTAAACTTTCTTATTCTTTATATGATGTCATCCCTTCAAGTATTTCTCGTCCAGCTAATCTTAAATTCTTAATGGGTTTTGTTTTTACCCCTTTTGTTAAGTTGTTATCTGATTTTATTGCTGCTAATAAAATTCGTTTGTAGTTGCTGTAGACTAATTCTTGTTATATATGTTATATCATGTGTTTTGCTTATACATTCGCATTAATTAATTATTATTATTGTTCATGTCATTTTGCTCTTTTAATTTTAATAGCATTAAGATCATTTTCTTCTTCTTATTTATGTGTAGTTTAACTTTTTGTTGTTTCTTTGTTTTATCTGTCTAATACTCTCGTGAAAGTTACCACGGTGCGAGTTTTTTTCTGTATATATATTTCGTTATTTTTTAAGTTTTTATTTGATTGTGTGACTTCCATGATTGACTTGACACTGGCAGAATTCACTGATAGTTGCCATAAACAAAGAATTGAATTGAATTATAGACATGTCACCCGTTTGGTACATATATAAAATGTAAATTAAAAAGTATAAAATATACTAAGGTAATAATAATGAATATGATATAAATGTAAAAAGAAATAAGAAGAATTACATAATATAATTTTGAAGAATTTTATTAGAAGATAAAAACCCCCTAAAGATCCCAGGTGTCGCCGTAAGAAGAACGGCTGGCACGCCACAGTACCTTTGCGCATTTATTGAGCCATTTTCAATGAATACTATCTCAGTACGATAGCTGGAAGTTGTGTCCGCCCAAAACATAGCAGGTCCTCCACCATAAGGGGTGATTTTTTCAAAACACACGTCAGCATAACGTTCCCCTGATCTTCATAACACACGCCGACGTCGGCCTCACCATGCAGACAAATTTGAGCCTCATCGGAGAAGAGTACGCTACTCCAGTTACCTAGTGTCCAAGACAGGTAATTTCTAGTGAACCATAATCAAGCAATCCGATGCTCACGTAACTTGGGGGCCCATGCTGGTCATCGACTGCGTATATCAGTTACGAAAAGCCTCCTGCAGACAGTTTATAGGCTAATTTGTGCTCCTCGAACCACTTAAAGGTTTCTTTTGATGTCTATGTAACTGCATTTGCGGTTTCTCAATGCGGTTTTCAGGAACCACTAAAAAGCAATCGTCTCGTGGTTGTGTGCAACGTTTTCTTCCAGAGCCTTGCCTTATTTGAAGGGAACCTGTCTCTTGGTATCAAGTCCAAGTTTTTTGGATGGTGGAACGACTCACGGCTATTACTATAATATTGGCTACTCTTCAAGTGGCGCTATAATTTTACTACCTCTTATCGTTTTTGCTCAAGCTCAATGAGACAAACATAAATTATTCTGCTAAAAATAATAAAAAGTTAGTTGCCTGATAACCTTCTAACGTGGGAAAAGTTATTAAGTGCCAGTAACATAGTTTATAAAACCTCTTTATTTATCACCAATATTGTATATATATATATATATATATTCCTCAAAGTATTGGTTTTTTCTAATATTGTGTTGTGAAAGAAAATGTAATATAATTCTTTTTAATGTATTATAATTGTATGTACAATAGACAATAGCACGCTCATCAGAATAACCGCTAAGCGCTGTTCAGTTTATCTAATACAAAAGAGCAACACGCCTTTCAAAATTGCGAGATGCTACTTAATATTATATTTGACACGTGCAAACTGAAGTGATCTCTGAATATTGAAGATCTCAGCGAAACTCTGATTCGTGACTCTCGACCGTTTTACCCCTACACAATTTATTTAAGTGGGCTTCCTCTACCACCTTTATAAATAGTTGCTGACTTGCTTGATATTGTTGTTATTTCATTTGGTGATCAAAATAAAATTGGTATTTCTCTTAAGAAATTAAATAGTATATTGATAATATGATATTTAATTTATAACATTGAAATCTATTTACAACTTAAATCATAATATCATATTATTAAATTGATTGCTGTACTTTGTTTGCAAAATGATTTCGCCTATTGGGAACAGAGTTCTGGAATGGTAAACGTATATAAGTAAACTTAGTTTTAAACGTCTCCCCGTTAATGGAGCAACTATGCACAGTGCGACGGGCAATAATTGAATATGTAGCGGAAGAGCAGACGTGTTTACTACGGTATGCTAAAATTGTATATAGATGTATCGTCGAATAATACAATTTGAGAGCATAATTTGTTTTACTTCGTGTCAGTATATATGGAAATATGACTACTCAAATGGCGCAATATTCCTTTTCTGTCGTTTATTTAATTTCCATATTTATATTTATTTATTTTATTTTATTTTATTTGTGACAGTTTACAGGTGATGTTGGATGGAGCGTAGTAAGTCTCACTAGGCAGGCCCGTGCTGAGACCTTCCGATTCGGTCATTATTCACATTTGGAATACATATATAAATACATACAAATAAGTATAATATATACATACATAAAATATATTTTTATACACACATAATATATACATATACACATACATTTTTTTACTTTTCCTTTTTTATTTCTATATGTCTTGCCCAGAGATGATCTCGGTCGGTGATCATTATATACTTTTGGACCAATGTAATAAAAAATAATTTCTACAATACGATTCTTATATGTATTAATACTTGAAGAGAAAATCTTTGCATCTCTTGTTAAGGACATTTCACGCAAATGTGAGATTTGGCATAGTTAACTTTTATTCGCAGAAATTAAATTGAGATGTGAAACATATAAAAGTATTTTCTCTACTCCCATAATGGTAAGGTAAAATATATTATAGTAAATATATTATAATAAATTTAATATTTAAGAAATTACCGTGCCGAATTTTAATGAGTTTTCAGTTTTTTGGGTGTTTGTTCTTGTCATTTGTCTTTATAATGGTACCCATGACATAGGGTATACCAGTGTAGGATCATGAGGGTAAAGTGTTTTTATTTGTAGAAATACATACATATATTGTATATGACTTTCGATTGTTTCGATTATTTTTATAAATTCCGTATACATAGGAACATTTTATTAAAATCTAATGTTATAATAAAATAAAACAGAAGAGGAAAAATAAACAAGTAACATCTTCCCGAAGCTATGATTCATTATTAGTACCCTCAAATCTTGATACCTTCTTGTCTAGGGACTGACCCCTCACAAACAAAGCTTGGGTGAGATGACCAAATTTACTTAGACACAAAAACTGCACAAATTTCGCACGTTGGTATCTTCGAGCATAAATAAATATAGAAAGAAAAATAATATATTATAGTACAATTTTTTTTACGAGCTTTTGGAATATTACTTGTTGACTACATAATTTTATTAATTTTGTATTTGTTTGTTAAAATACAGAAAATAACATATTAAACTTTCCTGAAAATCTGATCAAAATAATCGTAACTGTTTATTTTTATATGACAATACGGTGATTACATACATAAAAAAATTCTAATTAAAAAAATTAATTAATATTCTAATGATGATTTTGAATCATAGACGTGTAATTTCTTAGCTAATATTTATATTTTGAATATATAATTTTAATGTAGTTTGATTAGATGACGTATTTTAGGAAAATTTTTGAAATTATATTTTCTATTTTAAATTACGCCAATTTATGAAAATTGCTTTATCATTTTAATACAATATGAATTACAATATATTTACATGTAGTTTTAATATTCTGTATAGTATGTATGATGCTAACATATTTTTTATCTCTCAAATAAATACACGATAAGCATCATTTGTTCATTACTTATAAAAATAAAATCAAATATACAGATTAAAAAAACTAACACGTTTTCATCACGATTGTACTTTATGCCATTTATACTTTGAGGGCACAGCAAACACTGGAGATGAATCATAAAACTCCCAATAGTTTACGAGTGTGACAAATTTTATGACTCAACAGCATTTTGCCTAAAGCCTTTGTTTTTATGGGTGAAATAGAAGTAATGTATAAAAATTTAAGAAAGAACACAGTCGTTTTAAGTTCATTGCTTATATTATATAATGTAATAGGAGTTTTCGACATTTCTATACGCTTTATATATAAATAACATCACCAAAATATAAAACTTTTTGCTGAATGCTTTTTTCAGTCAGTGTCAGCGCGAGACAGGGCCGCCTTTCACTCGTGCCTTCTCTGTGGTTCAATATATTTTTTACACGCCATATATACATACATACGTTCTATTGCAGGCACGAAGGCCTCCTTATTTTTGGAGAAATTGACGTATGTAACTCATCACGTTTGTTCAGCGCGGGTTTGTTCAAATTGTTCTTAAGACATAATTTGCATCTCTACAAACTGTATACAATTTTGTCATGTTGTAATTTTTCCATATATTTTAGAACTTATAAAAAATCTTCAACAGTTGTATGATATGGCCCCTTTGGTTGCTCAATACGTACCACATAAATCTCATTGGCGACCAAAAAGTAGCATAACACCCAGCAAACGGACACTCACGTTCAACGTAGGTTGCTAAGGCACGTTCTAGATGAACTGAAAGATACAGATAAGACATATCGAAGAATCTAAAAAATTAAAGTAAATAAAGAGCTGCCAAGGGAAGATTAACGCTGTATTTCATCGAGGAATGTTTCACGTTACGGTTGCTAAGACCGATCACCACTACTCAATATAATTAGCTATGTTGGTGACTTTGGCACTTTGAGTATTTAATAATGATACAATTTTCTTATTAGATATATTTCGGTTTATAAGGGAAATGTGCTAAAAGAAGATAAGATAAATAAAAAGATAAAACTTATATAAGCTTGGACCAAAAGGCATTAATTTCAAAGTTTTTAAATTATACTGACTAAGAATTTATGGTCACATATTAAACATTTTTGGAACTTCGCCAGAATGTCAACGTGAACATTAAATTCAGCGCGGAAATATTGTGCTAAAACATCGAAACAACGCGTTAACATCTTTTTAAGCTTTGGGAGTTCAACTTCATTTGTTGTATATACTATTATTATCTTTTTCCTTAGCCGATACCTTCGCACTGATGGGTTAAGGTCTCCCCCTTCAATCCTCAACTTGGTCTTTCGATGCGGTAATCGTAGAAGCCTCTTGTGTGTCTGACTTAGATACAGCCACTATTGAGCAGGGTATATGTGACTCATGTTTTCAGTCCTATTTACGCTTGAAAGTCTTTTATCCCATACCAATTAGTGTGTGGGAACGAAGGAAGGTTATTTGATTCGATATGTTTGCTTAATGATTAAAATGTTATGTTTAATTGTCTATTAGATAGCAGATGATTTTTTGATCAAGATAGTGAGTAAGTCTGAGCCGAATTATTATTAATAATACACTCGCACTTTGTGAGTAAGAAATGAATAACAACGCTAAACATATAAGAGCAATATACTGATTTTTCAAGATATGTAACATATTTGCACAACACGCAGAATTTTTTGTCGACACCCTATCAGTATACCTATCAACCCCGCCGCGTGGAGGCATCCATGGTTCCAGCGGTATCAATATTCCGTAGCCGTAGCAACTAAGGGGGAGACACACAGCTTCAGCATTTCATTACTGTTTCTCTATAACACTATGTACATATGAAACTGTCTGACGTGATTGTCAATACTATGGGAAACTCAGTTTGGACAAAATAAGGTTTTACTATTTCGTTAATCTTGTAGTACTGACAAATAGTTTGTAGAGAATACAATTTTTTTATAAATTTTAAATTTTTAGTAAAATAAATTAGCAATATTTTTTATTCCTACAGAGCTTAAGAGTTCTTATGCTAGAAAAATATTGTTCACTTCAAAGGACAATGGTGGGATCGAGTCCACGGCTTTTAATCGTATAAATGTTTACAAATTTTTCGATTAATTTTTTAATTTTGTAGTAATCGTTCACTTTATAGTAATTTTGAATTAAATATACCAAATAATATACAAAAAAACTAGTGTGGCAGCTACGCATTATAGGTTTTTAGATACTGTTTATAAATTACTTTTTAATTTACTTACAAAATACAAAATTCAGATTCAGATTTTAATATTTTCTAACTGCTATGAATTTTATTTCCACCCACAAATATTGTGAAAACGAAACTTTTTAAATACTATTCAACGAATATTTTGCAAAGACCTTGCAGGTTTTATCCAACCACATTTGTTTTTTCAAAGAGTATGTAGTAGATATAAATATTTGTTTCATTTTAAATTACAATTCGTTGCACGTTTGATCTTTTATTGGAATTAAGCTATCCTGAGCCCTTTGCCAGTCGTGACGGTGTGCTAGCATTAGCAAGGATTACAGCTTTCAAAGGGTACACACGGAACAGCTTTTATAAAAGGTGTAAACATTATGTTTTTCAGCATATTATACCGTTGCCACTAAGCCCTGGAAATGTTTGCGTGAAAGGCTTTGTTGTTGAGATTTACTGCACATGCAAATCCTTCACGCTTAAATTCGATGTCGTCGTTCATCATATATAAAATAAATCTATGTGATATACACCAATGTAATATATATATATATACAAATAAATAGTTTAAAGAAAGCAAAAGCTTCGAATTAAAAAATAATGTTGAATCGATTAGCTTTCCTGTGTTGTCATTAGCAACCGGGAGACTTACTTTTTTCAAAATGCGCAGCACATTTTCGATAAAAATAGGTCATGTTCGACTCTTTTTAAATAAACTAGGACTGATTTTGACAGATCACCATTTGAAACAAAATTATTATAAGTTATTTATTTATATTGCAAAGTTCACAAACTGCTATATCAATTGCATTATATTATATGTATTGAATGCATAAAAATGTATGATGTATCGCACAAATCTCGTAGTGGCGAAGTAGTCGTTTTCTGAGCGGTATGCCTAACAGGTATTTATTCTGAGTCTGAGTATTTATCCTTGTGATTTGTGTTTTCATTTTGTTAACCACGATTCATGAGTAAATCTGAATCTTTATATATGTGGGTGTGTATAGTAGGTAAAGATCGAATAACAATTTTAAATCAAGGACAAGTAATAAAAGTTCGATTATTACTGATGAAATTATAAAGATTTTTCTTGTTATTTCATCCGATAATAGATTAATTAAAGCAGCAATATCAAATCCAAAGTGTTATTAGCTAACGAACTCGTTTTGCTTCTATTAAACGTTTTAGATTACAGTCGAAATTAATTAGCACGAAGGAATCGGCTATAAATTTGCAAAATCCCGTTGTTTAAATCGAACCGAGCTGGAAATTACTCATCTTTAGCGTTATCTGTAATTAAATTCTCTGCAGTTGGATATTGTTTTTGACCAGAAGCTGCGCGCTGCTGATGTAATTTATGATCGGGTTTCTCTGTTTGCTGTGGTCGAGAAATATAAGATAGCATTTGTTTTGTTAAACTAATATTATATAGCATATTTTCTATGATGCATCAATTGACGAATCAATTAGTGTAGTAGCGAAGTGTTCGTAAGATCATTCGCTCGATTCCCATAGCAAGGTAAATATGTTTCTACTTAGCACACTTTATTTTTATAGCGGTATACACAATTGAGATAATACTATTGTATAGTTTTTTAAAAAATCCTGCTTCTGTCACCATTTTTGTATAGATTATTTTTTACCTGCATATACATATTAAAACTATTTTCCACGCATTATATTCTATGGAACCAATTTACTTCAGTTACATTTCTGAACTAATATGACGTTGGAACCTTCAAAAAACAAGCGTTCACCTTTCTCTAAGACCGGCAACTATTTTACAATGCTGCTGTTGCAGTTGTCTGTAGGTGGCTTGATTGTTTTTACCAGACGACACATATGTATTTTTGCCTTTTTATATATGTTATATATGAAAAGGCAAAAAAAATAATTTTATGTAAAAGGCAAAAAAACAAGCGTGTCGTCATATACCTAAAATGCCGGCAACGCTTCCGTGACTCCTGTGGTGTCGCGGTTGTCTATGGGCGGCGTTGATTGCTTTCCATCAGGCGTCTCGCTTGCTCATTTGTCCTCGTATCCCATAAAAAAAATTAAACAAATAAAAAATAATTCTCAACAGTCTATTAAATATATGGCAACGAAGCTAAACAAACACACTTCAGTTACTTTTTACTAAACAGAAATAGTTAAAACTTTCTAACTCACCCTTACATCATATAAGATTTGTGAGTCCTGCTACAACATAATAAAACGCATAAGGAATATTTATTATTTATTGTGAATGCGACTTTTATTATAACTCAGATTTAGTGGCAAGCGATTTAGGGGCGGTTGTAGGATATGCCCGCTATTTCCGATTTCACGGATCGGTTCACACAAGCATACAATTTATATGCTTTTAAAAAATCTTTCAACAGTTGAAATTCTTGCACAGGACTCTATGCCATGTATTAACTTTATTTCTCAATTTAATATATTAATCATATGTTTTTATGAAATAGGAAGGAAAACGAGTAAGCGTGTTACCCGATGAAAACCAAATAACATTAACTAAATCATAAGCATTACTGAGGCGTTGCCGGCCTTCAACAAATAGGTAGGTAGGTTCTTATTAATTGAATGCTTTTAATATTAGCTTTGGTCCTATGGAATAGTGATTTGGCGAAAACGTATCGTACCTATTAAATTATATACTTGTATAAAAAAATCTTGTACAAACTTTATAAAAGGAATATACAACACGCATATCAAAAACAAACCCACTTGAAGTACAAACAAGTGTATCTTGTCTCAAAGACTAGGCTATGAATTCTTTATATATGAAAGTCAGATCGGTAAACGTGTTTTGGCGGTGAAAGCTTCAGCTTTACAGTTCCCTCAGCAGCCATTCTTGTGAGTTCAGGATCAACATAAAATAGAAATTGAAATATAATTCTAAATAAGGCAGTATATTGCAAAATCCACAGTAACATGGACTTTTTTGTAAAACGTTATTTTTAAAAAGACTTGGTTTAAATTATTAATAAACAATAATATTACTCTACAAAAACATCAACAGTTTGAAAAATATAATTGATGAGGAAAAAACTTTGTAATTTGGAGAAGAAATGTAGAATTATAAAAAATGTAATGAATTACTATTATTGTAATAATACCTGTATTTTATTGTGTAATCTGCATTATAGCGTGTTTTTTTACATTATAGGAACTTGTTTAAACCTACAAACCTTTTTAGATTTTTTTGGTATAACATCATACATGAAATTATGAGATCGATTTTGACATGGCAATAGCTTACTTAGTAAGTTAAGATTTACACTTACAATCTAGGAGTCATGGATTTGATTCTGTCTCCCGGACTATTGACGGGGTCCCACATTTCTTAACACGAGAATTATTTGACTAAGTTGAAATGGTTATCAAATAGTGTTTCATCTCAGATCATAAGGTTTTAAATTTGTCCATTTTCTACATATATTTGTAAATGTGAAATTTTTGCATACTTTATAAGGAGTGATTTTAGTGATTAGCTTTTAAGTTTTTATGCTACAACTGAAATTACTTTGGAATTAAGAGCGTGGTCGAATTCTCAAATAATAGCCAGGAATATATTTAAAATTCCATGTAACATTCAAAGCCATAAACTTACGTGTAGAAAGTAACAATTTTAGACGCGTCCCTTTCAACTGGGAAAAGAGAATAAAAGAAACGACATGGTTTGTTGTCAATAACATCAGCAGGTGTCCCGTAGGGATGAGGGTTCACCCTAACATACAGCTTGTATTTAGTTCGTTTATTAGAATGGTACGTATTGTGGTTAAGGGGTTACTGAGATGTAGTGTGATAAAAGTTTATCTTTTTTAAATGAAGTCATGAATTTGTTGGGCACAATCTTAGGTGCTCTATGTGTTGTTTGACATATTACTTAATATAGAATTTCATTTGTCTACTTTTCTACGATCCAAGGCACTATTTTACGAAATAGTGGTATGTAGGGTGGTAATTGTCATAAAGTGACGTTTAGAAAAAAAATGCCTATGGTGTTGTAAATGTCTATAAACAGTATTGATTGCTTTCCATCATGCAACTCGTTTACTCTTTCGTTGTCATCTACCAAAAACATATATTTACTTGAAAAAAAAGTAACACTGTACAAATATAGAAATACACCAGGATTCCCCATGTCATAGGTTTAAATAAAGTTTATCGTAGGGCGGGAATCGAACTCAGGACCTTTAACTTAGACAACGAACATTTCATTGCTATTGTATTATTTGGATCGTCGGAGATATAAGTTTAATTTAATTTTTTTTTCAAATTTTATCGGATTTTTGCGTTATGCGTACAGATATGATTTAGATAATAGAACAATTTTTAGAATTACAACAACAATTTTTACAACAACAATTTGTAGAATTAAAGCACAGTAAAAATTACTTTATACTTGTATAACGCACTCATGCAAGAATGAGCTAGAATATATGGGCACTAAGTAGTAGTATTTTTCTGAAGCACCGCAGTGAGTTCACATATCTAGATGCCCAACTTTTTTCCTTTACGGAGGTCCTACTTCTTTTGCCTATTCATTTAATACTTTTTCCATTATTCACATCCTTATCCGAAGATAAGTAAAATATTTGCAATGTCCTTGGTGTTGCAGATATAGAGCGGCGGAGATTACTTACCATTAGCTGATCTACTTGCTCGTTTGCCTATTTATTCAATAAAAAAAGAACAAATAGCCCATACGAACAGATAACATCATAAGCGGCTACATTGAGTACGGCTAAGATTGTGAAAAGATTCCATTTCTTCGATGCCTAAATCATTTGGTTGCTTGGTTTATCCTGCGACGAAGGATTATAATAATATTATTTTTATATGGTTTATTTTTATAGTAATAATATTATATTAAGAGATAAATATGTTTATAATAATTAATATATCAGGTTGAGGTTCATTTAAAAACATGTTTAACGATACATTAAAAATAAATAATTAAAACATTACAGTATATTATCATACAGTGCTGTATTATAAATAAATAATTCAGTTCGAAGCCCCTACAGAGTAAAATGGACAGGAACTGACCTGTAACCGGTACATTTAATAAGTATGTTATTTCTGGCGTAGGGGTTCATTTTTATCCGTTATTTTAGTGGGTTATAAATAAATGGACTTTTTGTGTTGCGTAAAATTAAAAAAATAATGTTAGAGGTATTAAAACTGTTTATTTTTTCTATGATAGATAATATTCTACGTTTGCAAAATTATTTAGGACAATACTTTTACAATACAGATAAAGAAAATAAATAAAGAAAATCTCAGAAATTCTATGTGTCTTATTTAATTCCGAAGTAAACGAGTTGCGTAGTGGAGACCGCACTTTGGCGAGTGTAGTGGAGGCGTAAAGATCCAGGACGATCTGCGCAGGGCGGTTGGTAGTGATTTGATGAGTGTAAAGATTGGGATAGGTGATGAGTCCTACGGGAAGTGTATGTATCAGGGTCATAGGTTGACTATGATGGTGATATGAATATAAAAAAAAGAACAAGAAATATTAAATTATAATTACTTATAAATTGTTTCTTAAAATTAAAAATTGTTTCTAGATACGTTGCTGTATGCAACAGCAACGCATCTATGTGTTAGCAGCGCAGCGTTGTGGGTGTTATGGGCGGCGGTGATCACACGCATTCTCGTTTGCCTGCTCTGCTATAAAAAAAAACATTTAAAAGAAAAACAGTAAAATATGGAGAGACAACATTTATTACATTAAAAGGATGCTCCATTGTCATGAAAGTTAATGAACATCCTTCATATAAGTGGCCATTTTGAAACTTTTACATCGAGGACCGCGTTTGTGCGTCGCTAAAATTATTGTTCTAGCTTACTTGTTAGTTAATAAAATAACAGGATCAATTTTCCATGCAAGCCAACCTAATGGACTGGAGCTAATAGTTCCGCTGAGTTAAGAGGAAATTGTATTATTATCTAACAGTGTTTAATATCAAACCACTCGTGCTCTCTCGCATAACTTGTGTTATATAATAACAAACTGCAGCGAAATATAAGTTGTCTAGGTAAAATTACGCGGAACTCAGTTTGAGACAATTTAAAGCGTTTTATTATTGAACAAATTTTTTTAAAGGTATTAAAAAAACTGAAACTGCGCTGAAAGTCTCTTAATTTGTTATGCAAGAAAACACATAATTTTTAATTAAAATGATATCTTTACTTTTCAACGTCAACGTAGGAGCTATGCTTATAAGAAAACTTGTGGAGACTTTTAATATATTCCACAAATCTTAAAAAAAAATTTGACTGTAATTTACGTTTCATGCCATTATAAGGAATAACTAATATTCTTTTTTAATTGACCACTGATAAATCAATACAATCATCAAAAAATCTCAAATCTGTTTTCAATTTCACTAACATTAACAGTACTTTGTATTAACAGCGTTTAGTATATATATATATATATATATATATATATATATATATATATATATATATATATATATATATATATATATATATATATATATATATATATATATATATATATATATATATATATATATATATATATATATATATATATATATATATATAATGTGCCCTGATACGGTGACATGGGAACTCTTCCAAGTGTAATTAATTTATTAATGTTTCATTGTCATTTTATATCTCACACTTTATGGACAGTCAAAAGTTTTACTTAGCTAAGATCCGCGACAAGCAAAACAATAACAGAAAATTAATAATGTGTGTTTTTCTGTTATCGTTTTGCTTGTCGCGGATCTTAGCTAAGTAAAACTTTTGACTGTCCATATAGTGATGGATTTCCGCAAAGTAATGCCTGACTCCATTAATAATTTCACACTTTATCAATATTATTTTCTTGTGCGAGGAAAGGCAATATGTTATTCGAGAGACGTCAGTCGATCGAATCACGTATTTAAAAAAAAAATTATTTTGTTCTATTTTATATTTTAAAGTTACGAATTTTAAAAATGTAAAAAAGTGTTATATTATATTTAAATAAAAAGTTTTAATACGATAGTGATTCATTTAGCAATGTATCACTACAGTAGTATGAAAGATTCCGATACGGCGATATCTTCTAAGATGCAAACGTAAGGCTGCCCGAATACTTGAATAAAACAAATTTTTTCGTTGCGTTTTTAAGGTAAAAATATAAATATTAGATTTAGTTATATAAGTATAATGTAATTCCTTTAATTAATATTCATAAACTTTAACTAAGGAGCGACACCTATTTTGTTTTGTAGCTACAGGTCCAGATACTGTCAGATACCTGAGCAATTGTCGCTGTAACTTTGGACACTCGTCAGTTGCAAAATCTGGTTAAGGTAACGTTTAAATTGTTTGTTGAATCTTTAATAATTAATTTAAATTTCTTCAAAGCAGGGCTGGCAAACGAGCTTTCGGGTCACTTGATGCCATCCACCTGACCATCGCTGCCTGACAACAAACGAAGTACCAACATTGAAAATCGATATAAATATACATACATTTTACTAACCCAGATGACACAAAGTAAAGCGGATAATCTTTGTGGGCGAAAGAAGAAAGCAATAAATAAAGTTAATAAAAATAATGTTGTAAAAGGAATGAAACGAGAAATGTATTAAGAATAATATTTTCTTTTGGTTTCCTAAGATGGAAATTTTCCGGGGAGACAATATCTGTCTCTGTAACAAATCATACCATTGTCCTACGCGAGACCCTCGTCGGAGAGATTTTTCCAGTCCATAAAATTAAATATTGCTACAGGAAAGCGAATATATTAGAACGAATTATATTCATATACGCAAAATAATTTGTATATGTATTACAGAAAAGATACTACTAAACATTATTTAATCAATATTAGAAATGATTATTTATTAATGATTAGATTAAATGAAAAAGTTTCAAGTAACTAACTAACAATCTTGCCTGCATGCAGTGTACCTTTCTGAATAACAGGCCAGGCTCTGACAACTGATGAATGACTGGTGGTAGTACAACGTAGAAGCAGTAGTAGAAGCAATTTCTCCCCAAGAACAGGCCCGAGTAATGGCGAAGATTCCCGAGGCACACTCCTGTACCCTTCTCAAACAGTGTGTGACGTGACATGATGTGAGGCACAGATTGTCACAAGCCAGTGACACGTCGGACTAATGTGTCATATGCCTGGCGTGGCGGACGCCGTACGACTGTCCACTCACTGTAGTGCACTGCGCCCATATAGGCTGCTGATTTTATTAATAAAAGGTTTTACACTTTTTTTATTCCTTTTTTATATAAATGGAAGCTCACATATACATTTATTGCAGTGTCGTTACTGTCATGGAATAAGGCCACAAAGGGTCATTTCTTTCCATGATATTCAAGCCATTAGAGTTGACTATAGAAACAAGTATACGTAGATGGTCAGCAGATTCTTTCTAAGTAATAAAAATTTAAATCTCTAAACCGCCAGCCAAACATGGGGTTTACGACAGCTCCTCCCAATTTTTAAGGGGGACCAATGTCCAGCAGTAGATTGATATAACAGTATTGGTGACGATTACAGTAATTGATAATATACTTATTTTAATAACGATAAACATAACTCACTTTCATATTAGATATGTATGAAAATATTAAAGATTCATTAAGAAAAGAAAAGTAAATTTCTTCTTTGTTTCAATTTTTCTACAATACAAAATTGTAGAAAAATTGAAAGATTTTTTTAATACTAAAAAACTATATAATGATATGATGTAGACAAATTATAAAATTCATTCAGTTAATCTAAACTATTTTGAGTTAACAATAAAATTTATTAAATATTAACCAAATGTAATATTTTACTGAAAATTTTCAGGTTTGTTTTTGAGAAAATTCCTTTTTTAACTACAAAAAGAGCTACATTTTATTCTAGTAACATAATTTATTGTTGTGTAACGTACATACATACAAATTTATATACAAAGTATGTATTATACAGACGCCTGAATGTTTGTAATAGCAAAATGGTAACAGCTATACAGAAATTTTCTAGTAGGCAAATGTGTAAATTATACAAAAATAACATTAGAGCATACCGAGTACTGGTTAAATATATGTAAATACGAGCTGTGTGCACTATTACTTACTAAATTAAGTTTACGTAAGTAATGCATATAGTATAATGATCGCTCACTTACAACCGACATAACCAACTATGTTATATGAAGGCTGTCTGTCTATCTGTTAAATAAAGTCTGTCTCCCTTCAGGCTCAGCTGCGTGGCCGAGTTCAAAGTAGATACTACCATTTGCGTAAATCCCTAACAGTCGCCAACGGTCTTTTGGATAATATATTGCTATAAACGTGAACTATAATCTTAGCGGTAATTTAAAAGGTTTGTTTTAAAAACGACTAACCAAAAATATTATATTTACGTTGATTCTAATGATGTTCATATTTGTAATAAGTTTATAGTTATAATAAATAAATGAAATTCGTAAAATATTATATATCAGCGTTATATTAAAACATTCTTTTCAAATTTCGTTATTCTATAAAATAATATACAATTTTAAAAGAATATAAAATAATAAAATTTATCGTCTATGTTGTTTTTGCACACATTGCACTGTAAAAAAATATTTTATAGAAACTAGACCATATTATCATTTTATTATCATTTCTTTTTTTAACTGTTTGAGAAATAATTAAAATGTTTCAAGATTTCTACTGTAAGATTTTATTTTAAAATTATGTAAAGTTAATAAAATACACTTATTTGAAATTTTAGTAATAAGTCTTACTTATAATGTTTTTATGCCTTTTCTATTTGTAGAAACCAAAAATAAAATTTCCAAAACTACTAAATGTTTAGTTCGTTTTGTTGTCGCGTAAAATACGGCTATTAACTGCCTTGTGACCTGTAAAAATTAATTAAATAATTGATAAAACTAATAATACATTTTCAAAAAGAGCATTAAAATTTAATTATAATCTGTTGTATATATATATATATATATATATATATATATATATATATATATATATATATATATATATATATATATATATATATATATATATATATATATATATATATATATATATATATATATATATATATATATATATATATATATATATATATATATTTAGAGTCCCAAGTTGTTGGTATAATAAAAAGGCAATTTCGTAGGTAAAGAACTGATATATGCGTCTGTATATACATAGTGCACTAGATAACGGCTCCTTAGGGTGTTATAATTAAATTATAAACTTTTGTGCGCGGGTCCTTGCTGCAAAGGGTCAACTTGCGCTTTAAGTAAATGCCGTATCGTAAAACTTTATTAGGTGCCAAATAAAAGGGGTTGTAAACTTTTACATTTATTTTGGACCCGGTAAGGTAATAAAACTGATGGTGGTTATAAATTCAGGTAAACAAAATTATAATATAAATTTGGTTTAGATTTCAATTAATCTCAAATAAAAAATAAATAAAAAGTCTAATTATTAATTAAATATTTTTAAATTATTTAGTAAATAAATATAATAAACAATTAGATTTAGTATCTACATTTAATGAACAAATCTTTTCCCTTTTTGAGCTGATAAATATAATAATTTTATTTATTTATTTATTTTCTCTATGAAAAATTTTTCTATCGACGTTAAGCAGGTGGATTTGCAGACACATGGGTGTCTCTCATCTCACTATTAATTTGGCTGACCGTCATTGGCGTATAATTAATGTTCTTTTTAACATGATTGTACTCCCATCAGTCAGTTGTTAAAACTTTACCAGGCTCAGTCAGGTCAGGTTGTCAGAGGTTGTAAGGCAACAAGATATTATTACACCCTCTTATATCTCAGCATATAGTATCTACATTGTTGTGTGTAGTTTACCAAATATTTATTATTATTTTTAAATCGTAAAGTGTAAAGAACACTAGAACACAAAGTCTTCCCCTTAATAGAGACAAGACAGAGAATTGAGTAAATTAAGGTAAAAACTTATGACTCAATACCCCACGGCTAGACTAATTGTAATGAGAAAATCTACAATAGTAGAGTACCCATCCCAAAAATAATTGTAAAATCAGAGCGTTCCGTGACCCCGGTCAAGTTTGATATAGCTTTTTACATAAGAAATCTGAAATAACTTTCTGGGGTTCCGGTTTACAAAGTATCCATAAAATATTTTCCCTGGGTCAAAATAAAAAGGTATCAGCCGCAAGTACATACAGTATATAGGTAGTTACAAAACATAATTTATTTATGATCCTTTTTTAGCCATATATTTTCCTTAATCTTCCTAGGTTATATAATTGAGATAAAGCAATCTATTTTTGTGTTCCTTACTTTTTCTTTGCGTCATTTGCCCTTCGTCGTTGGTAACGAGGTAAACACTACGCAGTACCAATTAACAGATGATCTGTTGTTGATTATAATATTAAATACTGTGTTTATATTTTTTGTCACGTGGAATATCATATTTCGTCTTACCAAATAGCTGATTGGTCGACGTTGTTTAGAAACATATTACACTGAAACTGTTCCTACTAAGTTTATCGAACAGTGGTAAAGCCAGGAATAAATAGGCTACTTCATATGGCGCAGTACCACATCCGCACAGAATATCTATTTGTGTTAACATTTTTCTATATTGTTGTCCGTACGAAGTGTAACGCACTTTCCGGTAATCAATTTTCCCTTCGAATACTTTTTTTTGTTCTCCCTTTAAATCTTTTTCTCTATCATTATTCACATTCGTATCTCAAGGTTGGCAATATATTTGCAGACCTTAGTATTGTAGGTGTCTATGGGTGTTGCTTGTTACTTTACATTTGCAATCTTTTTCAATGAAAAACATTTATCGTCCCCCAAAATTAGATCTACTTTCTGACTTATGTTTAATTTAGAGTCAATTAGGAATAAATAGTCCAGATTAAGTTCTATTTATCAAGGTAAAATATTGTTACTAATGGTTTTCTAATAACTATGTTTAATAACCAAATCAAAGTAATTTCGTAAAAATACTTTCATAATATACGCCACTAACTAATATATTTACGCTACAGTGTCACGTTGCTTTATTCAATTTCGGTAAAATTCTGCAAGCCCCGCCTCAAGGTAAATAGTTAAGAATGTTTTTGTACGTGACCCCATCAAGTCTTGTCCCAGAGGTTTCTTTCTCCGTTTATTTTCACTTTTATTCCGCAAGAATGTCATGACTTTTATTACTCACATTATTGTGAAGTTACGTCAGGGTAGGAAGAGATTCATTACTTTATGTAAGGTTTGTAGAATTTTTGTATAATAGGTAAATTTACCATACAGAAAGAAGTGATTTATGAAAGTAATATGAAATATAATGCCTATTTTTTATATGTCATCTGTTATAGATTTCTTATCACTCAATGTACATTTAGATAGGTCTATCTACTCAAGTAACTACCAGATGCATCGATGCCCATTCTCCTACGCCTACTCACACGAGAAATCTTTCAGTCGGCTCCCGGTCGTCAGGCGAGTAGGGGACGAGCGATGGGCCTTACTAAGGATTAGAATATGGCCACAATTAGAGGCGATGTAAAGCGTAATAAGTGGCAGCCAAGACTGGGGACGTTAATTTTCTCCGTGGACTTAAGTCCAGGCAATGGGGATCAATCCCCTCGGGATTGATCCCCATTGCCTGATACCTGCAGCATACAGTAACAACTTTTCTATGTATATTTTCGAATATCGCTTATAATAGTAAATATAAATTATAGAATACTGATATATGGATAATGATTTAAAAGTAATTCTTAATTAGTTACCTGTAATTTTATTTTATTATTAAAGTAATTAATCATGACGTTTCTACAATATTAATTGAACGCAGATAGTCTTTGAAATTATAACAAAATACTTCGAACCTGATTTATTTTTGCAGCTTGTTAAGTATTGTAAAATCAGCACTAAATGTTGATGACCAAAATTAAACAAAGACTTATATGAGCTAACCACGAAACTGTTCCACAAACAACATCTGTCGGGAGCATTTTGCGAGTGTTAGTTGAGATTTGTTCATAGTGAACGTTACGGCGAATTGCTTGACCATCTGCCTTAAATATGCCGGTATAAATAGATATATTTTATGTTTCGTCACGCCATTTTTCTTTTTCGGCATTGCTTTATATTTAACGGTAACATTGTGACCGTTAGTACTACGAAATAACTTCGCAAGGGATAAAACTTTGTTCCTTTCTATATTAATATTACAAATGAATGTAAGATATAAGACCAAGATATATTTTGTATACTTATCGCTTTTAAATATAATCACGTGAATTGTTTTATTTTCTCTTTTAATAGTTTTTACAAGTAATAGCCTCTTATCGATAAGAACACTGTACGACTGAAAATAAAAATAAAAGTTTTTTTCAGAGTTACATCATCATTAATTATCAAAGCAACCGCAACAGTCTGCAGAAAGAAATTAATCCGTAAAAATGAAAATGTATTAATCAATTTCAATACCTAATCAAAATGCGTCAACGCAATGTAAAGGGGCTCCCGTTTCAGGTTTCTCCTAAAATATCGTTGACAATTAGAGGAACGTCATAATCCACCCCATGTTTACCCACAAACACATAAACCATAGGGTTGGACTGAACAAACAACACGCCATATAATTAGATTAATATGCTTCGTTCTCATTTTTGCTCATTTATTACACCGATGAGTAAACTGTGCAATATTAATAGAGATCTTTTGAAAAATATATATGATTATGAATAATAGTAAAGATAATTTTTATACATCAATTTAATTTTTATTGGATATAATGTCAAACGCGCAAGCGTGTCGCCGGATAGAAGCAATAACGCCGCCTATGATATTTGCTATATCATAGAGCGCGTGGAAAGAGGTTTCGGGAAGAACGCCCCATATTGGATCCATCCAGAACTAGAGATGAAATTTTGATGATGAAATCAATAGAAAAATTATAACTATGAGTGATCAACATCACGAAATTCTTTATGAGACTATACTGGACAAATTAAAAGTAAAATAAATTTTATTTTACATATAAATAAATTAGTTTATTACTAAAAATAAAGAGCGAGTATTCACTAAAGACTGATTAAAGGTAGAAATCACAGAAAAGTTGATTCGCAAATTCATGAACTAAACACAGATAAACGGACGCTGGCCTTCGGGATGGAGATGGCACATAAAGAAGATGAGTTCACTATAAGCCGGCAACGCATCTGAAACGCCCTCAGCATTATAGATGTCTATGGGTGGCTGTGATTATTTACCACTTCTACCGCATTGTAGTTTGCCTGCTTTACTAAAAAAAATTGATCCATCGTTAAGAAGGATAACAGTGCAGAAATTGATGAAAAATGTTTTCATATTTTTCTTCTCCCTCTAATAAACTTTTTTTTTGTTATTCAATTTAGTAGTACACTAATTTTTGAGATAAGAGAGCTCTAGGATATCTAAATTCACATTTTTATATATCGGACATGCAACATAATTTTTAATGATTATTTCATTTGTAATAATATTTTCTCAGGGGTATCATAAATACGGAGGGTTTTCTTTCATATATAGTATATTTCTGCTTTTGTACAGAAAAGTATATCCTGTTCACTGACTCAATGCACGAATGAATAGGTTTCAGGTTAGTGTAGACAGTAATCAATAGAGTATTGGTTTTTATAGAACAATATGCAATATAAATTAGAAGTCATGCGTCACTTACAAATACAAAGTAGGTATAATAAAAAGTTACTAAAAAATCCACGCATTCTCCGAAATAATCCGATCGCAATACAAAATCACATCACATCCCTTGCGCCCAAACTACGTTATTAAATTCTCTGTTGAGAAAAGTTTAATCTTTTCTGAGTGATGACAGCAACATTCTGTTTTGACATGCTTTGGAATTAATACCGTCATAGTTAATTACAAACTACTCGTGGATAAATACCTCAGTGTGTTTGTTTTACGATAATGCATCGCAAAAGCCTGGTCAAATTTGGTAACAAAATTTATTTCAAACCTATAAAGTGTACCGTAACAGTGATGTGTTCTACTCAAAACAAACTCCGCAAGCACCCTTATATAACGAGTTTTATGTTTTACCACAGCAAAAAATTTAAAATGTAAGGTCCTCCTTTATTCATGGAAACTCCTTTAACAGGCGCTGGATTATTTTACCACCCTCGCCAGACGCCCGGACAGGCTTGCAATTTGATGGATAACATATTGCTATTGGGTTGTCAATACGGAAAATAAGTTGATAGAGCACGTCGTTCGTCAATAACGTTGCGAAAAATTATTATACGAAGTTTACAAGGATTCACCATTCAGTGTATTGTTTATTTCCTTTAATAAAGCTGCCGCAGTTCATTGACTCAATTTTAAGCTAATATTGGTTTTTATACAAAATTTTTACAGTACGCCTGATTATGCACGCCATGAATTAAATGTTTGACTTATTCGACAATATTTGATAATATAAAATATTTACAAGTTTATAACTTGCAGGTGTTCGTTTTAAATATCTTACAACTAAAAAAACTATATATATGTATACATAAATACACACACACATGTGTGTGTGTGTGTATGTATGTAATATAGGGTCGCTCGTACCTTGGTACGTGGTTAAATTTATCCGGGAAAAGTAATCAAGAATTAAATATCTGTATTTAATTCGCTCGCAGCTCCTTCAACAAGATGAAATGAGTTCTGTGTAATCTCCAACTTTTAAAGAAAATCTCAGATGAGTATATAGACGAACTGAAATATGGGCATTTAAGCGGATAATCACTGTTAGCTAGATTCAGATAGTGACTAATAATAAAATTCTCCGACAAGTAAAAAAAGACGCAAGCTTTTGCAGACTGTTGAAGATAGAAAAGTTTTTAAAAGTAATAGTTACCTGGGGAACAGCATGAGACATGATAGATACAAATTACAATTTTAAGGGTAAGAAAAGTAGTGGACAAAGACGAGTTGCTCAAAGAAGGGAGTCTTGGCAACATATTATCAAGGAGTGGAAAGGCATAGCGAGTACTTCCGAACTGCTTCGCCTCGCTAAAGATAAAGATGTTGTGCTGAATTAGCTGCCAACATTCGCTAATCAAAGAGGCACTCTAAAGAGGTATCTTATACGAAAATCTATATTGTTTGAACAAAAACAGTAATAAATTATAATTTAACAGGTCGTATAAGGTATATGGGTGTCATTGCCACAACTAAAAAATAATAATATTTACATTCGATAATGCGACAGAGACTTATACACGTTGTCAAATCTTAATGTCCACAGTGTTACCAGGGCACTTTATAAAATCTCGAATGCCCAGTAAATGGTGCTCTTTAATATTTAAAATATAAAATATGTTTTGGATGCTAATTGTTGTATAGATTAAATAAATATGTAAATTAATCACACCTTGTAACAACAATTGTCGACCTTACTTGTACGAGGTGTTTACGCAGATTAGGCAGTGATGAACGTAGGCGGTATAACTATCGCAAAAACAAATCCACCAACAGTCTACGCAAACCTTCGATACACTATTTTAGAAGAGTCCTATGGCCAGAAGTGAATTGCCGTAGACTGTTGATTTTTTTATGGGATAGGAGGGCAAACGAGCAAGATGGAAATTTGATGGAAAGCAATAAACGCCGCCCAGACAACCGCGACCTCGCAGGAGTCGCGGAAGCGTTGCCGGTTGATGACGATAGGCCATTATAATAATCTAATTTGTACATTGTTATAATATATACTTTTAATATATCGATACTTCCAAAGATTACTACGCCAAATTTAATGAAATTTACAGGTTGGGTAGATCAATTATTTTTAGTTAAAATTGCATAATTTAATCAATTTAAATTTAGTTAGAATACCCCATTCATACAAAATTATGTTGGTGTAGTTTTCCTTGGAGGTAGCGATATATTATATACTGTTAATACTTATTTAATTAAGTATTAGTTCCTATAAGTTTCACGTGGTTAATATTTGAGGGTAAATTTTATCTTGTGCTAATCCGTATCATCTGCTACCGTAGTAATTATTTAAAAGGGAGCTTGCATGTAAGCTCGGGCGCGTGTCGAACCCTAATTGTTGCGTCCAATAACCAATAAGAGCTTAGAGCAGGGTGACCATGTTGTTTTATAACAAAATTCAGATTCTTATTTTTGGACCTTCGATCAATTAATAAATTTTGTTTCATAAATGCTTAAGTGTATATATTTTTTGAAATTCATTAAACTTTTTAATTTTACTAAACACAATGATTTTTTTTTCACCCATACTTCGGCCAAATTATGCGCCAAACCAGATATGATTTTCTTTGATTTGTCATACTAGTCAAAATTGAGGACAGAATAGAACCCGGTAAGAGAAGAATACCACGACTACGAAACTTGTGCCAGTGGTCTAATAAGACTACGATATTACAGTTTCGAGCTGTAGTGTTCAAAGATCAAACAGTTTTCCAATGCAATTGCAATTATTGCTAAATTCCTAATTACGTAACACAAAGTGAACTGTTTCCTACCTCTTTCATATAAAAAAATCTCAATCTGCATCAAAGTTTATTTCAACAATACCCAACATCAGGATGGTCTTGTGGATTATATCTAAAAATCTCTGCTTTGATGATTGATAGATCTTAGTGATATATTAAAATTACTACACTGGAAAGCTTACGGATTAAACAAATCGCGAATACATCTTCGATTTTTTGATTATGATTTATATAGTCTTAGGCCAATGGTTAGATGAGACTATTGTGTACAAAGATGATGATCTAGGAATTCTAAATAATTTTTTAAAGTAAGATACTTTAAAAAATTATTACTCCTTAATAACTGAAACAAGGCAAAATCCTTAAGATGTTTATCAACAATTTGTCCGTTGAGATATATAAAATATAGTATATCTGATATTTAGTCTAAAATCGTAAATTATATGCCGTAGGGTGCGTCGTTGTAACGACCGTTTCTCAAAATGTATCAAACCACAGTGATTGACTGCACCCCACTCCTAAACGGTGTGACGCATAGCTTTTATCAAATGAAAGTGCGGTGCCAACGATATCGAGATGAAAGCAGCACTGTCCCTCCGAAAATCTATTATTGAACCCGATTATCACCATGTTTACCTGATCATAGTGTTTACACTAAGGTAGAAATCAGCTTGATACCTATATTTAAAATTCAAACTACAGCAGAGCTTAAGGAAACATCTTAAAATCTACATATAATCTACTCGTATGTAAATATTTTAATAGCAGGAAGACGATTACAGTTTCTTACCAATTCTCCTTTATAGAAGTATTTATAGATCAATACATTTTCTGATGTTAATGAGAGCTTATAGTTTCTAATTAGCGAATTGAAGCGTCGATGGGCTGGTTACCATGGTGACCGCGCGTCTTGACAAACATAGTGTAGGACGGCCGTCGGCTAATCGATTGATCATCTGCGCAGGGCTGCTGGCAGAATAGATACGTGTAGGCGAAAATTGGGCTACATCTACGCGCATCTTGAGAGAACCCTGTGTCCAGCAGTATATAATCGTAGGCTAAATAAAATGATGAAAGCTTTAAACAACTTAAATAGAAATTACATATCTTGACTTTAGGAATTTGTCGAATAAAATAATTTTAAAATTTCTCGAAGTGAAAGTACATCACTACCCATATTAAGGGTGAGTGATGTTACATAACATTTTCGATATTGTTCTCGAAGCTCTGTTGTGCTCCGGCGCATCCCCTCAACCAAGGAAAGTAACATTGTAATATGAATACCGATTAATAGGCGTGGAACTATATATAACAAATTCGTATCGCTTTGCAGTTATAGAACAAAATGGTTTGTGTGGCAAATCCGATCGAACAATGTTGCTATGAAAAATGCCTTGTAGAGAACATATGCGTTAATACAGCCATTTAATTTTACTTTACTGTACCAAATGCAAATGGCTTACATATTACATATTAGTTCGTACTTAGTATAATAATAATACGTAGCCTTATGTATAATTTGCACAGTTACATAAGCTGCAAAAACATTTTGCTACTAATATTAAACCTGATCCTGAACCAGTCGTTAATACAACAATATAATTGCATTTACAGCCCACTCGCTAATAAATTTGTTTCGCAAAAAATATATTGTCGTAATAAATTGTAACTAAAATGTTTTAGAAACTTGATGAGTAGATCATATTGTCCTCTTACTCACTTAATCCGCTTCTACGGATCTAAAACATGAGAAATAAATGCTAGAAATTTCTCGTTAATGTCAAGTAATAGATAAGTTCGAAAAGCTAGAAGATGCTATAAAGATACATGTTTTATATAATATCAAGCGGCTACCACCTGCGGCACCTGATGCTAATCACTGCCGTTCATACACATACATCTGCAACACCAAGACTCGATAGATGCTTAGGATCTTTATCTACCTTAGGATGAGAAATAATCTGAGCGGGAGAGGGAAGTTAAGGTCGAGAAAGAAGTTGGCTAGAAGAGGTCGTAAGACCTCGAAAATGGGTGAAGAAGTTTTACATTTGCAATATTTATGTAATAAGTTTTACGACGAATATTAATTTCAATCCGTGGGCTCTAGTTCGTCTGCCAAACGTGGAGAAGGCATTAAATACCCTCACTTCTAAAGAGGGCTATATCAAACGAAGGGCATGTAAGGCGATTAATCTTCTTTCATTTTTAAAAACTAAGACAAGCATTTTTTTCATTTTTCTAGAATTCTTATTAACTATTCTAACTAAGCTAATAGAACTTGTACTAAAAAAATATCAATCAATATCAATATCAGCCCGCGGCAGTCCACTGCTGGACATAGGCCTCACCCAAGGCGCGCCACCTAGCGCGATCTTCGGCTACACGCATCCAGTCTCTGCCAGCCGCCTTGCGCAGATCGTCGCTCCATCTAGCAGGAGGGCGTCCCACACTACGTTTGCCGAGTCGCGGTCTCCACTCCAGCACTCGTCTACTCCAACGATTGTCGGTTATCCGACAAACGTGTCCAGCCCATTGCCACTTCAGTCTGCTAACTTGAAGAGCAATGTCGGTGACTCTGGTTCTCCGGCGAATTACTTCATTTCGAATTCTGTCCACCAGAGAAACCCCGAGCATAGCTCTCTCCATAGCCCTCTGAGCGACTTTGAGCTTGGCGAGGAGACGGACTAAAAAAATATGATTCACATCAAATATTCAATGGTACAATCGAGCCAATGACTTTAGATCGGAAGGGAAAATCGTACCAATTGAGCTAATGTTGCTTAAATCTTATATACTATGTAGGTATAGTAATATATTTATTGCTTTTTTGCATAATGTTTTGTAATTCATTTTAGGTCTTTCTCTGAAATTACCGTTATAGTACTAGTGGCCATTTCAAATAAAAAATGTTTTTGTTTGGCTATGAATTCTATAATAATTTTAAATTAATTTTAAAAACATGGAATTCTTTTCCAAAAGCATTTTTTTGTTTATTAATTAGCATCGTGTTTGTGATATTTGAACCTTTTTCATCATCGTAGATACGTTAAAAATTCGAGTAAACATAGAATATGTGTACCGTCATGGCAGTAAGGCGGCACAAACGGCATGGAACATCAAGTATACGATGCGAACAATACAAAAGAACGCACAACTAGTTATCGGTTTGCCGCGGTTTTCTGGAAATTTCGATCTGAAAAATGACCCCATGGACGTCCGAAAACATTGGTCGACAATGACGAATTAAAGGCGATTGTGGCAGATTATGATAACCAATCTACGGTTGGATTAGTAGCAGCTTTTGACATTAACATCGGAATCATATTGGCCGATCTACGTCAAATTGGTAAGATAAAAAAAATAATAAGTGGGTGCTCCAAAACTAATTAATCGCCAACGCGACTTACATGTCGAGGTCTGCTTGCGCTGCCCAATAGGAACAAAAATGAAGAAATTTTTAACAGCATTGTTACCTGCGGCGAAAAGTGGATTGTTTGACAATTGCAAGCGCTCAGCAAGTTAATTAGATCCTGGTTCACCTAACCAATGCCCTAAATGAAAAATGATCTCTAGAAAAGAGGTGGTCACTGTTTGGTGGTCTAGTGTGCGTCTGATTCATTACAGCCTCTTACTAAGCGGGATAAGCATTATTGAGAATGTATACTGAGTAGAACTGAACCCAATGATGAAGTAGCTCGCATAATTTCAAAAAGCTTCGGTCAATCGCTCATCTTTGCTGCTCCTGCACAACAAAGCGCAAAGCCAGTGTCGCTTCCAGTAGACGGACTCCAAGGTACAAGAGCCGTATTCATCAGACCTTGCGCCTACAGACTTCTAATTTTTCCAGAATTTGGACAACTTTTTGATGTGATAAAATTTTAAATACCCTAAATCAGTACAAAATACCAATCAGTAAAAAAAAGTTTGTTGCCTCCCGTCCAGTTGATTTCTTCAAGAAGGGCATCGATAAACAGCCACTGCCAATGATGCATTAATTCCATGGGTTATCTATACCTTGATTAATAGAAATAAAAAAATACTTTGTACAAAACGGCAATTTTGTAGGTAAATCTCTTTTATAAATAATTGATATGGAATAGGTTGTTCAGTTCAAAATAAAAGAAAAATATTTTAAAGACATTTATTTAAAAAATGCACTTTTTTTCACGTTGTTCGAAATATGATTAAAAATGAGACATTCATCGGAAAGCTGACTGAGATACATTCACGACGCTAAACTTTAATCGTACACATGAAGCCTCCTAAATTACACACTGAATCTAGAAATAGTTATTTTCCTGGTGTATTAATACGCCTAACGGACATTACTTTTATTGCGACAACAAAAAAGCTACTGTGAGTAAAATATAAATAAATCTATTTGTTCCACGTTCTATATCAATTTATTTAAGATATAAAATACTGATCGAATTACCGATACGTATATGTATGTACCTATGTAAATGCTTGAAAATGACACATTCATTTTTAAATGTGTGTTGTTATTTATTCTTAAAGTGTTCATGGGTTATAAATAAAGTGGTATATATGTAAATACATTCTCCATAACTTGCGTTTTAGTTACTAAAAATTCGAAATTCAGTAGTATCAAAAGTGTAATGGGTACAAATATGAAAAAAGTATAGAAAATTGTTTATAGGAGATATAAATACTTAACAATGATTTTGAATATTATTTTTTATAATTTCAATAAACATATTCAAAAATATCGGAATATATTTTTGCTATCAAAATGTAATGCTATATAAAACCCTTAATTACTTTAATTAATACGTGTACAAAAAATCAGTAAGAAGTAACAATATGACATAAACCTAAATATAACTAAGTTTTTATAATAAGAAGTAATTTATGTATAGGCTATATGCTGGGTGTAGTTAAATTAAATAAAAATATTTTAAATAGCAGGCGTAGAGATCTATATTCCAGTAAATATAATATTAAGTAAATAAGTGTAAAATTACCCCACTTTGATAAAATAATAGGTCTAAGCTTAGCTTTAAATATGTACAAAATTATAAATCAAAGTATATATTTACAAAGCCTATTTCTAACGTATCGTGAAAATTCTGATTTCGTCGACTGACCATAAAGAATAAATGCTTTCAGGCGCATGACCACTAAGTATTAATTATAAACTATATTCGTAATTCCCAATAAATGCAGTACTTAAAATTTACGTAAAAATGCTTCAGAGGCTTATTACACTATAGTATAAGAAATGTTCGAAATTTATACGTGGTTCTCAATTTACGTCTTCCAAGATCTGATAATAAAAACTGACGAAATAAAAACAGATTGAAAGTACTAAATTATTATAAAAGAAAATTCGTACAATCAGTTTTTACGGCTTGATGGTAATTTTGTTACAATATGATTTTTATTAAAAATTATATTAGTAACTTTTAAAATAATGACATGGTAATCACGTCCGTTTCCAGTTACAATAATCAAGTACACATGTAATTATCAGCTGCGATAATTTTTATAAAATATGTTGCGTGGTTATTAAATTCGTGACGTAGGGGTCGCAAAGTGTACTATTTAATTTTTTTTTTACATTTACTTATTCTAAATTACCCTCATATATAAATTTAAACATGCTAGAAAGCATTTACTGTTATAATGGTTATATTTTGATATATTAAGAAATTATTATATGTTGAGTATATTTTGCAATTATAAGCACATTCCAACACGAAGCCTTACAATATTTGATTATTGAATTAGACGGTAAAGCTGGATACATACTTATTTAATGACATTTGGTATTTTGGCAATTTCAAATACTGTTCACGCTCGCAACAATCACACAAGCTATTATGTATCCGTTATTAAATAACATTATCTCGTTTACATAATAATACGCGTTACATTATATTTAATATCAATAAACAGGATTAAATGACAACACTATCAGTGGTTTGCCAAAATAAAGCAAGGCTAGTTATATAGTTTAGACAGCTGAGTTCTTGCCAATAATAGGACCTCCACTTGTAGCGTACACGCGGCGGCCGTCGAATTCCACTGAAGAATTCCTCTTTAATGAGTCATCACCAGTATCTTTCAGTGGCTCCTTCTCGTCTCTGTTAAATATTAATTATTAGTTATTGATATTTAAATTATTTGTACGAATATAGTACGTAAGGTATGTTACGGAAAAGGCAACGATTATTATACAAGTTTTACATGAGGAACTTCGAGGTTTAGTACATAATTTAATTGTCAAAAAGTATAATATTTCAAAAAATTCTTAGCCACCTTAATGTTACTATGATTTATTGATCATGTAGGTAGGTGGTTAATTTTACTTAATTTTAATATAAAACACAAGCCGAACTCCTTGGTATTTCAATTGAAGACTTAAGTAGATAAACGTGATTCATTACGTTTTAAGTGTTTTTGTTTCGAAATTTAAATTAAATAAAAATTCGTTCTATCCCAATTATTTTTTGATAATCAATAAATCATAATGCTAATTCACTGCGTGCCAATAATATACAGCATTTGAACCCCTTAGGCACGAAGCGCCACTATAGTGGCTTTCGTGAATGTTCTCTTTCTCAACGATCTACCACTATAGTGGCTTTCACGAATGTTCTCTTTCTGAACGATGCACCACTATAGAGGCTTTCGCGAATGTTCTCTTTCTGAACGATGCATCACTATAGTGGCTTTCGTGAATATTCTCTTTCTGACCGACGCGCCTATAGTGGCTATAGTGGCTTTAGCGGATTTCATCTTTCTAAAAGATCAGATCAGAGTCAAAATAGTGTCACATTCTAGTACCACACTCGTTAACCGTATAAATTAAATAATTATTTTTGTATATTGTTTCATGCTTGTTTTGTCTTCCCAATTACCGTACAGAGAGACAGCCCTGTGCAAAATTCAGCCGTGCCTAAGAGGTTAATTACTAAAGCCATTTCATCTATTTTACTAATAATTTTTCTGTTTATGATGTTAATGTAAAAGTGTTAGTTAAATAACGGAACATAATTTGAAAAGTAGTATCATGACATAAGAAACTACTTCAAGGTCTTTCTGCATTAATTTATGTTTTAAATGTGAATTATATATTGCAAGAAATGGCAACGACAATACAACATGAATATGATTATTGTTTTAAAAATAAATTTTAGTTTAAATAAAATGTTTTGGCTTTAATATATTTTATACATACTTAAAAATTACTTTATATACTTTTTTGCAAGGAAGATATTTCAAGCTGCTTTCAAACCTGTACAAGCTAAACGACAAAATAATGCATTGCCATACAAGCAATTAAATGTAAAAAAAGCGCAAAGTATTAAGCAAATAAATTATTTACGTATTAAGCAAAATAATTGAGTGTGATAATCTTACACCGGTGTCGTTGGGACATAGCTATAAGTGACCATGTTGAGGCAGCGTGAAGAAAAATGATACAATTAGATTATTGCGTGTCCAGTGATGTAAATACTTATTTTTTCTGAATTTAAATAAAATATATGTATATATAAAAGGACAAAGAAAATGTGGGTTCAGAAAAGAATGAAAAATATTTGTGTGTAAAATAATGACAGTACAACTGCCGTAAGAGATGTTCCAGGCAATTTACAAAGTCTCACTTCAAAAAAATCATCCATAGGTGTGGGTTACCTTAAATTTTAATTCTTTTTGTAACAACTCAAACTGTATAATGAAACAAACTGCGATAGCATTACGCTATTTTCTACATTGTAATTTACAATATTTACAAAAGGCATTGACACAAAGCTTATACTTGTTTTAACTCAATATTTACAAAGTAGACGGCCCCAGCGAAAAGTTGCTTTTTACATAGCAAAAATCTGTTCAGCAATGCCTTCTTATGAATGTTGTGCCATTGCTTCAGTAAAGTGTGGATTAAGAACGTTTCTCCTCACAAGGGCCGTAGCTGGGCATCCGCAAAAACAAAGCATGCGCAGGCAATATTGGTTTGTGTAGTGCCTTACGTCGGAGTCGGTACGAGCTTGACGGGCGGCGGCAGGGGCGCGGGGGAGGGCGGCGCTCGCGGCTTCGTGCTGCAATAAGGGAGCGGGAAGCGCCAACCGTACAGACTAGTGGGCAGAAACATCTCTCATCGACACTAACATTGATAGTGTGGGAATAAGGAAAAGGGGAAATGAAACTAAAAGTGGATTTTATATGATTTGAATATGAGAACAGAATGACAGTTACGAGTACGTATCAGAATATTTGTTATGTCGATGAAGAATGATGGCGTTATCAAATACTTTTATAACAAACATGTATAACGTAGGAATAGAAATATATTAGTCAACATAATACTATTACTAAACAATAAAATTATAATTACCTTCCTAATTTCGCTTCATCGTCCTTGTGCTTTTTGGAGCGTTTGCCACAAAGGGCAGCAATAACTCCTTGTCGCCTGATGCAAAACAGTAAGAGATCCACTATGATGAGACAAATAAACACGCCAGCTAAAGCTACTCCGATGATTGTACCACTTGATAGAAGCTGTGGCGGGGCAAATCCGGAACGTTCCACACCTGTTGATGTTTCATTATGTAAATTTTCGTTCAAATATAAAATAAATTATGTTAAAGCAAGAGCAGTAGACTGAAAGTTTATATTTAGATTTATGAACATCTTAATATGAATGATTAAAAAATATCTATGTTTACTGCTCTTTAAATTGTTAGTTTAATGCATGATCCAAATTAACATGTTAGATGTTATAACAGTGGTGGTAAGAAATACAGTTTTGAATCTAGTGCACATCAATGAGCGATATCTTCATAATTTGCATACCTCTCAAGCACAAAACAGATCATTCATTACAATAAATACTATGGTGAACGAAGAGTGCTTTCAAGTATTATAAAACGTGCACCCAATCACCAATAGGGAAAAAGAAAGACAATGTAAATAAAGGGGGTTGTTATACGTAAATTTGTTTTGTATAGAAAGCTCTTCGTTGAAGTGAAATGGGGTTTGAATGAAACTGAAAATAATGATCTTGAAAGTATGACGTCTATGATGCATAAACATGAACCAAATGATAATGAATGAAAGTGGGAAAGAAAAGTTGTCAAGATGCAAACATTCAAAATAATTTAACTTAATGCAACATAAATATGTATTTCAAACCCCATGACAAAACCTCTTCAGTACACAAATAAGCGTAATTGGACACTAACGTACTTATTATAATTTAAATAAGAGAGAAGTTATACCGAGAAACAAAATTAATATTCCTCCGAGAAACCGTCACCTTAGACAACCAACAGCCTAAAATGGATTTTAATCCTTGTGGTTTGGATTATAATCAATTGATTAGTATTTTTGTTACATTAAAAAAATAATTTTATAACACGTTATCAGATATAAAATAAATCAAACATCCAAACTACATTGATAGCCTTAAAGAGATTACTGAAACAACCAAATTAAATTAAAATAAAATCTCATTATAAATTTAAATTATTATTTAATTTTTAGATCTTGGTTGAATAACTCATATTCAGAGTTCATTTGGTAGTTTCAAGATATAAAATTAAATAAATGTTAAATGTATTTGTACTAATATTACCTTAATGATCTACGAGAAACATATATAAAAAACACATTTATAACTTGCCATCTAAAATGACAAATCTAGGGGACGAATAAGGATTAAACAGTATATAAATATAAGTAGGTATATGCTTCTAATTATGTTTATGCAATACTGACCATGCCAATGAGACAATTGACTTGGGCTTTAGTGGTTAGGGGATACACAAACCAACATAATAAGGTCATGCATTATTGTAATTAGTACATTCAGAAGGATATGAAATAGAAGGTTTATATTCTACATAGCATATTAATATAAGATATATTTACCTAATACCAGTCAGGGCGACACAAACACACTTGTCATATCAATATTCAAAAGGGACTTTGGATTGATTTCTTGATAAGCATCTTGACAGCTTTCTTTTGGGCTTTATACATTTATTTATAAATTTCATGTTTCAAATAATTAATGTACATAGTTTAGGTTATTTAGGGATGAGTTTTAAGGGTTATGGGACAAAAGTGAATGAAATATATTCAAAAAGTTTATTTATTGCATATATATATATATATATATATATATATATATATATATATATATATATATATATATATATATATATATATATATATATATATATATATATATATTTGATCGTTTAAGTATATATTCTTTATTGTTTAAAAAGTAGTTCGCATTTTAATAGACTTCATTCACTTAAACATCAATGACAAATAAAGATATTTATTTTAAAACATTTATTTTTTGACAATCGTCATTTTCCCTGATCCGATCACAACTTCACAATTCCAGTAAGCGCGTTCTTAATTCAGACATACTTGCTATTAACCCAGCAATTAAACATTGAAATATGCTTGTTAAATTCGTTTGGACGAATTTGGCTTACATTACTCTTAATTTAAATCTAAGTCTTAATAAGACGAATAATATAGTCATCAAAAATTCGTACACATGTATTTTACCTACTTTTTATGAGAATACCTTGACATTGGATATTGATTAAATACTTTTAACGCCTAAATATGATGGCGACGATATTTTTTATTAACTGATATAGTAACTACGGCTAATGCTTCTGTATTAAGTCTTTAGGATGATATTTAATTTAGTTAAGCCCTAACAGAAATAACATATATTATCATGTTTGAATATTAGTGTATGATTATTAATGCTATATAGATTTGGTATAGATTATAGACATCAACTGGATCATTTCATGAAGCGATAGTAAGACTTATAGTTATACATTGATAAATTGATTATCACAAAAATCTTTCCTAATTATCATTAACAGTCGTCTTTGGACTTAAATATTTTTATGAATATTACTGAAATCACTACTAATTATTTAGTGAAATACACGATTAGCAGTGTAGTAAAGATGTCCATTATAGAAGGAGCCCATTGGAAAAAGCTTGTACTTCCATTTGGGTTACCTAGAAACATTACCACTTGATAAAATGTTAGAATGTTAATCAATTAAAACAATATTAGGACTATAATAATGGAACAAGAATGAAGGTAAATGTTAACTTAAACTTACCACAATTTACAGTAAAATGACACCAACAAAAGAAATAAATCAAAAATACAAAAAGGGCTCATAAGGCAAATTAAGATTACAATGAAACGCACTTAAACAACATGCAAAACGGACTCACAAAGTATTCACAACATATGGACAGAATTTTTTTGTTATAAATTAAATATCCTTTTTTTTTCATAGTAAGCAAATGATAATGAACTAACATGTTTAAATGTTGTGTGATATTATAAATAATATTTCATAAAAATCGTTACTAAAAAAGCAACGCCAGATTTGAAGTTTATCAAATTATTGTTTTATATAGTAGATCAAACCAACGAGCACGCGGATCATCTGATAGTAAGCACAGATGGTGATTACTGCCATCCATAGACATCCGCAACGTCAGAGGCCTTGCGTGAACTCACGCTCGTCTCTTGTATATTCCAATATCGTAAGAAGACAAGGCAGCTTTTGAATTATTTTGAAATATTTTTAATATTTGTACATATTAACAAATCTAAAAATATAAAGAAACAGAGATAATTAACATACTTCATGTTTCTGAATCTTATTTTTACTAAACTTAACAAATATTGTACTTATACAAAATAAAAAAAAAATGGTAATAGGTCTATTCTAATCAGGAAAATATTAAGTTGTATTAACTCGTATTTAAAATAGCATTAATAATAGCGACTAAGAACATGGAAAAACACAAAAACTCACATTTCAGGAAAACAAACAAACAAGGCGAGAGATCAACAAAACAAAAACACATGAGGTGGTGAGAGTGGCCGTAGATAACTGCGATTCGGTAGCGGTATATACGTTGTAGAAGCCAGCCTTGTGTGGCAGATTGCTATTTTCTTGGTTGTACTCACCGAGGGCTGTTTGAACAAATAGTTGAGCAGGCAGAGAGTAACCAAGCACGTTGTGAGCTCGAACTTGCATCCTATAACGGGTATCAGGACGTAATCCTGTAACTTCGTAACTGATTGCCTCAAATAATTTCAGATCTTCCGTAACACATTCCGAAGGGGATGCTACTCTCCATTCCCCACTTACTTTCATTACCTAAACAGTGAATATAATGAATTACTTATTATTACCTATACGTTTTTAAAAGTAATAATAATCAAATATTTACAAGAATTTCATCATTATCATCCACAACCTGTAAGTAGTTTACCACTGGATATAAGACTAGTTTATCCCTGAGGCACTAGTCCAACTTTCGGCATCACGCATCCAGTTATTACCAGCTGCCCAGTGTAGATCGTCTACCAATAAGCGGTTTCCTCTCCAGCATTCGTCTACTCCGCCAATCGTGACCATTCCATCTTCACGTTAGTTTGTTACCTCGGAGAGCTATGTTAGTGACAAGTGTATAATTTATATTACATGTAGATAAATATCTATTACATGTATTTTTTGCCGCTACTAATAATACTTAATACCTTTTAACTACATTAACGGACAAAAACATAATTCTTACAAAATAACATCAATATAAGTATAATAATAATATAATAAATAACTTACTGGGCAATAACTGATTTCATACATATCGATTGGTTCACCGTTATGAGCTGGTACTTTCCATTGTAGCTCGTATCTGTCAGCAAATTTGCCGTGCAATAAAGATTCCGAACTGATAGATTCTCTCCATTTTGGCTGTTCGGGTCGTGACCTGTTTTAAAAATAAGCAAAATAATATTATTTTTGTCAAAAATGTATTTGAGCAATCAATAAAGATAATTGTGTACCTTCTAGGCATGATAACTGTAATTGGCGCACCCCATGATCCAGCTCCTACTTGGTTTACAGCGGCGAATCTAAAGTCGTAAGTGAGCATAGGAGTCAAATTCTCAACAATATACGGAGAGTTCACAGACCAAGTGCGATTACGAGCCAAATTCCAATCAAAATTTCCATTTTCCTTGAACTGAGTTGTAAATGCTAAAATCGGTGGTCCCATATCTTCAGCAGGTCCAACAATATTAAATGAAACAGATGTTGCTGTTATAGTTTCTTGCTTTACCTGCAAATTATTATAATTGGGAAAAATACGTTAAATATCCATATCGATAACATGAACAATGTCGTTCATTTGTATAATAATTAAATTTTTACCTGTATAACAGGTCCTGGTGGAAAAGCTTCTCGTAATTGAATAGTATGTTCTGCTTCACCCAGCAAGTTAGTAGCAATACATTTATAAACTCCGTATAAATTTCGATCTACCGGTGTGACAGTCACATAGCTAATTGGCCCAGAACCATATATTTTCACATGAGGTGTTTCCACTAAGTCGTAGTCGTGGAATCTAAAAAAAACAGTGGACATTAGTTCAACCTGGGCTTTTCATTTGACAAAAAAAGTTTATATCAGACTGAAAGTTTACTAACTTCCATTTAATTGTAGCATTAGGAATACTTTCAGCAATACAAGTTATGTTAACGGGTTGATTATTCCAGCTCCAGACTGGAATGTCTGGCATGTTTTCAAATGTGGGCTTGAATTGAACTGTCAAATGGCCATTTCTCCTTGCTTGTCCACCTATAGCAAAATATTATTAGTCATATAAGTAATCCTTGAAACAAATCTTTGAAGGGATTATTTAAATTGTTACCTACCTTCATTTTCAGCAACACATTCGTATAAGCCATCATCGGTTCGGTTTAATTTTGATATTGTAAGTACTGCAGTAGTCTGGATTTGGTCCCCAGATTGACTAGTGCTGCTTTCTACTATGATCCTAGGTAGAATACATCACATATAGTTAGACATGCACTAATCTATAATGGTGATAATAACAATTTATTACAGTTTAAAAATAATGTTTAAGACGGTAAATATCTATAACTTATTGTATCCCAATTGTAAGCAAAAACTGATACTTTGAAGTGTTGTTATACTTTGAAGATCGAACTTTTAATTCCAACTTATTTTAGTATATATCATATCTAGGCAAATTCTTTTTCATGGATCTGTTGGCTTGAGATCTTACAATATATTGTAATAATTGGAACCGATTCCATCTAACGTAGATTTACAAAATAATACATGAGAAGTTAAAAATGTATAGCTATCTTAATAAAAATTACTTTAATTAATATTAGCTTATTTGTAAAAAAATATTACTTGTCATTGTTAGATGTATTAAATATATTCTATATTATTTTATTACCTTCCTTCCTCATTCGGACCACTGAGGAATGGTACGCTGGTGCTCAATTTACGGAAACTCATACGTGGTGCCGGTCGTCCTATTGCCTTACATTGTAGATTTCCTTCACTTTTTTCTGGCGCAGTGGTATTATATAATTCGAATATTTTAGGCTGTACTAAAACTTCTACCATAATTTCTGTTTCGTTTTGTCCCGCCTCATTTACAGCGTTACAGATATATCTTCCATAGTCACTTGCCTCCACTCTATCAATCCTAAGTAATCCAGAATTTTCATTCACACTATATCTTGATGCTGTTGCCAAATTCTAAAACACATTAGACATTTTTACATATGTATATTACATTGGGTAAGCTGTAGTTTTAAAATGTGTATTTATATCTTTTTTCAAATTTACCTCACGTGTGTTTAGTTTTATCCATGAATATGTTGGCTTCGGTTTTCCTCTTGCTTTACATGTAAACGCAGCTGATTCTCCTTCTCTGATTTCCACTTTTGTTTCCCTTATTTCCATTTCTGGTGCAGTATAGACCTTTAACGAGATACAGTAAAAATAAATAACAAAATGCGATAATCATTTAAGAAAAGCAGCATTTTTACATATAATTTCGTTAAAAATGAATTATGGAGTGATTTATATGTAATACTACCTGCCTTACATTAAAGCTTATTAGCTTTTAAAGGCTGAAATTATTTATGCGTATCGATATAAGAGGGGTCAATTGGTATTTTTTTACTAAAATTATAAAGAAATTTGAAACGATCTTGAGAAAGTTAAATTGAAATTTAAACAACAAGCCATTTTTAACAATTTTTTTTTATCAGAATATCGTGTTTTTCACGACTTACTTCAACTTTGATATTCCTTTCAGCTAGTTCACCAGTTTGCATAACCACTGCTCGGCATGTGTATGTTCCATCATCACTCTCTTGGACATTTCTAATAAGTAATCCATTTGCTTGAATGACATATCGTTCAGAAGTTACAATCTGAAATAAAACGAAAACCGAACATTATTTTTCTACTAACTAACGACTAATCGTGACAAACGTCAATATTGTACTACAATAGATCATTGTTTTACTTACAGATGTTCCCTCTTTGAACCAATCAATTGTTGGTGCAGGTTCCGCTGTCACTTCACACATCACTTTAAAGTCTTTCCCTTTAGTTGCATATTGATTTTCATTCGCATTAGTCCATGTTATTGCCACTGGTAAAGAAAATAATTATGATAACTTTATTTCGTTTTTATGTACCAATAATAAAGTATGGAAATAGGAAGAAATTTTAGATAGAAGACTAGGCATGTTTTGATATTACGAGAATTTGTTAAAGATTTCAAATAAGCTAATAATACTTGTGTAATAAAAATATGATTCCAGTTCAATGGTAGAATCGAACCCACAATCTAAGAATGTAAACGAGGATACCCTACCAATTGAGCTATGGCTGATTTTTTAAGTACTATGCACATTTATGAATTAAGTAAATATATGTCGCTTAATTACATTTTAGTAACTAAACAAAGATAATAAGTTATTTTTTTACCAAATGTGTCCAAAGCAACGTCGGCACTGAGTGGTATATTAGTATAGGTCGCAACACATGTATAATTGCCTGCCATTGCGGGAGTGATAGACGATATGTACAGCAGTTGAGCCTGTTTTGCGGGGACCGCCTCCGTATAGATTTCCGGTCGAGTTCCAGCCCTGGTTAAAATCAAATAAGTATATTAATGATATACAAAATTTTATTCATATCATAATGGTAGTTGTGACACAAAAATTAACTTTTCATAATATAAAGAATCGGTCTTAGACTACTACTACTAGCCGCAACAAAGCATTTTTTTTAATATAAAACATGTAAGTCCATATCCTGCTGGACATAGACTACAGACAAATATCTCAGACTTGGAGTAATCAAAAACTATATTTTTAAACAATGTCTACTATTTCACAATCAACGTATATAACACATATATGTATGTTTACGTTGAAATTAATACTAACATGGCTTCGTTGATAATAAAACCCTTGGGGTCTTTCCATTGCGGTTGAGTAATTAGAGAAGGGTCTGGTGTTTCAGCTTGACAGGTCAGCACAACAGACTTCCCCACCGCGACGGTCTGATGTTTCTGGACTGGAAAAATCCTCAATGTTTGACTCGAACATCCTGGGAAAAAAATAAACGTTAATTAGTTATGTTGTAAATTTTATTAACTGAGAATGTTTATATTGAATTGCATTTCTGGAGTCTGTGTACCTCGAATAGAAATAAGGAGGCCCGAGCCCTGCAGTGGGACATGCAAATATCCAGTAATAAGATTGCAGATAAGCCACCAAATAATAATTGGCGTATATAGATATACTATAATACAAGTTACAGTTTCAGTTCTCCTGCAATTTAATTGAAAAAATGCTTTCTCTTATTGGACACATATGAACAGTACTTAAATATTTCGCACAGTTGACGCTAGTGTGTTTCTAATAAAAAGTTGAATTGGGTGAGGAACGTCGCAATAGTTAAGAACACCTTGTTTAATATAAAAAAAGCTATACCATCTCATTCTCTTGTTAGCAAAATCAAGATTGTTATTATAATATCTATCTTCATAAAAAGTTATTTTTAGAATACATCGTTAAAAGAAACAAAGGCTTTAGGGAATGAAAACTTAAAGCTACTTCAATCTTTTAATTAAGTTTCTTAGAATATCTTGGTACAAACCGTATAAAGTAGCATATCGTACCAATTTTTATATCACTTGTTTATCACAATATAATTTAAAATCTATAAGTTAACAATATAAGAATACTTCATTCACACGCAATAAAAGTCCCAAATATGCTTAATAAAATATGTACCTATGGCAACACCCCCCCAATTTTGAATGGTTTGGAATTGAAATGGTTCACAAAAAATTTAAAAATATGAATAAAATTGGTAGTCTTTCTTTTTCAAAAATTTTTCAAGTATGTATTTGGGTTAACTTTTTTTGAAGAGGTCAAATGAATGAACTTAAGCTCTCACAACGTTTGGCTCGTCTACAAGGTATTATACCTTGCAGACGAGCCTCTCAAGTTTATTCACGCGCACGAATGTCTAATTGCAAGGATTTTGAAACCACAGGTTTAATTAGTTCATTAGAATTTTGTTATTCTGTAAGTAATATAATCATACTATTATATATCTAAGTGTAATTTTCACTTTTTTTTTTCATAAATGCTGTTTTATTAAATAAAATATTAGCACTGTTTTTTATTTATTACTTGTCGAATGTGTTTCTTATTGATATTCTAAATGTCAATAGTATAATTTTAAATTCTAATTATATTTAGTAAATAACATAGGAAGTCTACTACAAACAACAAGTCTACTTTAATATTTTCACGTAATTAAAGTATACGAGAAGCTCAATCGATTAAAAATCACAAAATTATCAGATATTATTGTCTACTGTAAACGGCTCTTATAATCATAGGTATGTATACACTATAGACAGAAAACAGCAGATAAGATACAATTTTTTATCTCTTTTTTAACATGCAGTTCACGTAGTCGGACCCTTCTTTATCCGTTCATTTTTTCACAAATGCTCTTGGTGCATTTTGTGAAAGAAAATACAGCCTTATATAATACCATACAGACTAATGCAAGCGTATTATTATACAGCTTTTATTTGACTTTTAAATGAAAATGGCGAATTACTGAGCCGGGAAAATATAGGTAATAACCACTGTCACGACAAGTGAAGTGAATGAAAAATTAAAACAACTAATTTATTATTATAACATTAAATATAAATGCTGTTCTAACTTAACACGAATAAAATTTAAAAAAAAAAGCAATTCTCTATGTGCTTCGACTAGAGTAACTAATTTCTCGTAGATTTTAATAAAGTTTTCTATACCATCATACCTAGACTGTTCAAAAAATTGTAAGCCAAAATGTAAATATAATTTCTTTTTTCTGAAATTATTATGATTTAACAACTAATTTCATTGCAAAGCTCCGTGGTGAAAATAATTGGCCATTTATATGTAGTTCTTTTTTTTAATAATTTTAATGATGCCAGCGTCTGGGGGTTTTTTCCACCAAGATAACGCGCCCACTCACACAGTTGCTACAAAAATCGATTATTTGCCATCTTCAGCACAGCCCAGATTTAACAACATGCGATTTCTTGTCATTTCAAAAAGTTAAAAAAAGACTTCTTGGGCGAAAATATAACACCGCAAATAAAGCCGTCGAAGAATTTCAGCGGTTATTTTTTGACCTTCTGCAAGAAACATTTTAAAATGTTTTGCAAACTGGTTCACCCGAAAGTGCATAGAGGTTGGAGGGAAATATTTTGAAAAGCTATAATATAAATAAAGATTGTTCATAACAATTTTTAGAACAGCCCTCGTAATTGAGAGAATAATTTTGTTTTGATTTACACCTATCTATAGAATACACGCTTTTTTAAAGAGTTATTTTTTTTAATTAATGTAACCCTAAGAGAAGAAAGGGAATATATAATATATTGCATAGACCTCCCATATCAAAACAGTTCGTATCGAGCAATGTAGTTGTAATCGAACTGCAATGCAAATCCTTGAGAATCACAAATACGATTTTGACACAAAAAAAATCCAAATGAACGGTATCATGCAATGATCACGGTAGCGGAAATTAGACGTTTCGAGCTGTCCAATTGCCTATGTTGAGAGAGAAGCCTATGTTGAGCGATGGAACCATTAAACTTTGATGATGATAATCATTAAATTTTCTTATTAATCAATAATGCCTAAATATTTCTTTTTATAATTCAGACATTTTATTGAATTGACAGAGCGCGTAACTTGTTCAGATCACAAATACAAAAACCGAATTTCTGCAGTACCTTGTGATATCAACGAAATTACATTTGGTGAAAGGGAGAGGGATGCACCGTTGAATTCTCTAACGAAGGGACAAGTGAAATAAGCGAGCGGTGGATTAAAGGGTTTGAGAAAATTTGTTCACTTCGTAGCGGTTTCGCATCCCCATGCGGTTTTAAATTACCAATTAAGTTCATTTAGTGTGTAACAAGGCCTTTTGTTTGGTTTGTGATTAATTATAACCATAAGACTTCGATTTAATATATAGAGTTATCGTTTTATACGATGTTTACAAAGATAAAATGTGCACAATAAATAAACTCCTTTGCAAACAGATCTTACTTACAGCCATCGGCTTTTCTCCATAGAAAAGCCAATGAAGCTAAAAATATTAATGTTATAAATATAATATTACTATTTTTAGTATATCATTGACTTAGATGACTAGAATTTTTGATTTTAGAATTTTTTTCAACACTTAAATCCTAGAATCGGTGTTTAAGAACGGTGGGCCCTAGCAATATCATCCATATAAATGGAATCTTCACCAATTACTGTCAGTGCGGGTTGGGCATGGAGACGAAGAATACTGTTATGTACCTTTGCGCATTTAGCGAGCCATTTTCAATGAATACTATCTCGGTACGGTAGCTGGAAGTTACGCCCGCCCAAAACAATAATGTACAATAGAAAAAACAAAACCACCCGTTTTTTTGCAAAGGAGTTTTTTTTTTTAAATTATATTGAATAATTATGATTACCAACAAGAGCGCACAGCTCACCCAAGCTGAGAAATATGCGTGGCCAGTGACAACCTATACTGTCAAGGTTTTATAGTTTTGTTATCATCGCTCCTCAGTGCCTTGTTTGTGACGACACTAAGTGAAAATCTAACCTTAGGATTAAAAGTAAGAAACTCTGTAATAATTTAACTAGATTTCATTTTGATAACTGAAACTTATATACGTAAAAATACTCTTAAACTTACAGACTTTGTTACGACACTTTTAGAAAAAATAAACATTTTTGATTTGAAGAATTTTTCCTATAATCTAAACTAAGACTGTAATTCCCGCATTAGTTCAAGGTTCATGAATCAAAATATGTTTACTTATCACTTATATGATACCATACCATCAAAAAATCATATAGAAATAAGGGTTGTTCACATACATATACATTATGAACATACATATATTTGTGTAAGCACAGCAAAAATTTTATTTAGAACTGACTCACAGTTCATTAATAATTAGCACGTACGAACCAAATAAAATAGAAAGTAATTTAACCTAACATACACTTTCGAATGTTTTACCCTATTACCGTTCAATCTCACCTTTGACTTTTGCAACAATGAGTAAATCGTAATACGGTGACGTGAAACGAACCGGAACAGTTTCAGGTCTAGTGGAGACGTCCCTTGCTTGCGTCCCATTGGAAATCATTCTTTAAAGCGAACCGACATCACAGCATACAAAAACAAGTGAACAGTGTACACGTACAACTTGTGCACTTAGGGCCGGCATTGTGATTAATTGTACAGACATTATTTTCTAATTAAGGCCAACTTCCCCATAGCCAGAGGGCGTTCTATTTCATAGGGATAAACGAGAACCGAGTTAAATATCAAATGAAAACGTGAGAGTAAGAAAACAATATTTTTACTTATGATCAGGCGACACGCTTGCATGTTTGTCTTCCTATCTAACAAAAAGCAACTTCATATATTAACGGTATTACATAAAGCAAAAATGTGCAACTCGAGTGGACGGGGACTTATCTCGGCAAGACCTGTTTCGTTAGTACGTTCACAAAGATAACATGAATTTTTTCCTTCATCTTAAGCAAAAAGTAAAAATGTTATGAAATATACATTGATTTTTTACGTTGTTCAGTTTGTCAAATTTCAACAAATGTAGTGTCTAATAAATGAACAAATGCAATTTTGAACAATTGTAATATTTTTTTTTGTGAAGGAAAAAGGACGATGTGGAAATTTTATTTAAGCTAAGGAATATATAATATATTGTTATATGTAAAAAACTAAGAGTTTAATTTTTTTTTCCTTTGTTCTTTACACCATCTTTGAAATAAATAGTAAGGCCATAGTAACAATAGAAGTTTTTAAACATATAAGTATATATTTTTGTATGTTATTTATTTTCATATAAATACATATATTTCTTTTTATGGGATATTACTATCTACCTAGATATATTACTAACGTACCATTACAGTAACTATAAATATATGTTGACATGGTTCACCCTATTTGACTCGAGAATCCAGCGTCACTGAAAAGATCGTAATTGAGGTAAATGAGATAAATTACTCGTGCGGACTGTTTATCTGAGGGGATCGAATGTCTGTAGAAAAAGTCCCAGTGGCAATGTGATAATTTTAGTACCAATGTGTTAATAAGATAAAATAATAAGAATTTTACTATTCCTTTCTTATTTTTAATAACAAAAAAAAATACAATTTCGTTATAACGAAAACTCACTACAACAAAATGTGCAGGTGTTAATCGATATTCCTCCTTCGAGGGAGTTTTGCAGTCGTAACAATAAATAAGCCGAAACTATAGTCGTAACAATATATTAACCAATCTTCTCAACCAGGTGTTTAAGTTCTTGGGATTTCCATTAAAGACCCTATTACGGGTAATGAAAAGCATTACAAGAGTAACGATAAATTTCCAACAGCCAAGGCACGGCTATGAACATCGCAAACTCCCCTAGTCCCTGCTTTCATTATCAGTTTAGCGTAGGGCTCTTATTGTGAAAAAACATAAAAAGAACTTTATCTAAAATTCCGCTGAGTACAGGGGCGTAACGAAGTGTAGCCCACTTAAAACAATAGCTAAACACAAGGGTCGAAGGCCTTCAGCACTTCCCATACTTGGTATCGGAGAACACTCAATACGCGCTGAATCGGTAGAATATAATGGGGAACAATGTTTATTGCTTTGGATATTTATGGTGTCCCGTGGGTGCAGTAAATTTCAGTTGAAATTTTTAAAATAATCCACAATGAAGTTGTCTGCCTTAGAAGCAGAAATAACTTATACCTACACCAACGTTAATGATTTCATAAATGTAAAATTGTATTTTGACAATTATGAATTTAAAAAATAAAACAAATGTGAACCATAATTAACAATAATATTTATTAATTTAAATACTGATTTCAACGAAAATCAAGCGAGATAGGTCAATATTTCTTTGTTAAATTTCACAAATCGACAGTAGCGCACGTGTTAGTATGAAACTACATGTAAGTTCCTTTTACACCTGTCAAGCATTATATTGATGTTCCCTTAATAGCAATCTCTTTAAAGCTGCGAATATCTGGTGAATTGATCCAATTTCACCCCTGACTGTCCTGGCAGACCATTAATTACAACTTGACGCATGCCGGGCCAGGGTTCAGTAAACCTACTCCACAGTTTATAGCCCGCGAACAAACCAACATTACGCCCTACGTTTGTTTATTGCTCTCCCTTGCCAAGTTTCCTGTTTAATTGATGTCTTCGCTGTTTTCTAAACTCGTTCGTATTAGTATAGTAAATACACAGGGATGAAATACGAGTAGAATTATTATGATTTACAAATAGAATTTTGACTTTAAATTTTCTGAGATTAAAATTTAAATCAATCAGTCAGACATAAATAACTACGAACAATTCATTGAAGTCCTACAAACAACAACAGTCAAATTCAATGTCAAATTCCTTATTTTCCAACATAAGAAATTACATTTCATTTCAAAAGTTTTACTTAGCTAAGATCCGCGACAAGCAAAACAATAACAGAAAATTATCTTATAGACTTTTCGGTTGTCTTCCGTAGTCTACTATACCTGAAGATGCCTCGTGTTGGGGCGAAGCACGTGTCATTTACAAGATGGAAAAGTGGTAATGTGTGTTTGGTGTTGTGTATAATGGTTGGTGGGTGGAGAATTGATGGCCGATTTTCGGTAAGTTTTTGGTTTAAGTTCCAACTAAATCCACTTCATACAGCAGAAAAACACACATTATTAATTTTCTGTTATTGTTTTGCTTGTCGCGGATCTTAGCTAAGTAAAACTTTTGACTATAGTGGTGGATTTCCGCAAAGTAACGCCTGACTCCATTGATAATACATTTCATTTGTCAAAGGTCAATCTGCCAACAGGGAGATTTTGACCATTTCGTGGTGACTTTTCTTTGGACGGAGAAAAAAATGGCAAAAGAATCTCTGAGTGTATCCTCTAATTCATAAATGTGTAAAACTAAACTTGAAATTTATTTAATTTACACTTTTAAATATGGATTAAATACGTTATACACGATGAATAGAAACGTATGATGTTGGTTTACATTCTAGAACATGTATGTGTACAAAATGTGACTTCATTGAATCCATTGAACAGATATTATTGAAATAGTTATGAAGCAGCAAATGAGTTATAGTTTAAAATATACAATGAAATATGGCGGGTACTCAAGTTGACTCAATATCTCAGGCGCATTCATTAACCGAGGACATTGAAATAACTTCACCTACGCACTTAATCCAATTCGTCCGACGAAGTTGTAAAGGCGTTGCGAATAACAACGCCGTTCTAAAAAAAATACTTACTGCAAACAGAATGCAGACTACTAGATCCAATCCATTACGTTATATATTTTAATTTTGAGGCGAACATGATTTTAAGACAATATTAACACAAATTAGCTTATTGCAGATATTTTTCGCATTTGCTTTGGAAACGAAAAAAAATATATGTATGAAATGTTTTTTTTTTGGTATTTTCAGTCCAAACAAAATAAGGCCATTCTATTTTTGCCATGAATGACGTACCAGATACACAATATAATCAAATACTAGAAAACGGGCAGCAGTGTCCATGTAATAAAAACCAACCTGTGATCTCCAACCCGCTTGCCAAGCGTCAGAACGACTGCAACCCCCTTTATTTGTAAGGGAAGCCGACATCCGGCAGTTGACTGTTTTAACCATGTTAAAACTTTTCAAATTGACCGAAAATAATTTTCACCAATCGAAAAGGAGTCGAAGCAAGATATTATCGAATACAAGATAAATATTAAACAGACAACTATTCGAAGGAAATTGAATAGGGTTTCAACAAATCAAATGGCTTTTCACATACAATGTTCGCATTGGCATGATTTAAATGTAAAAAAATGTTTTTCACTGCAGTTTATAACATTGCAAGCATGTCGACAAAAATTATATAGTTAGATAGTTTAACTTAATATGAGTGAGTATACATTCGCAATAATGAAATAAGGAATATCACCAGCGTTCGATCAAAGTGATATTGGGAGATCTGGAGATCTGGAATCCACGCGTAAAAAAGTGATGAGATCGCATGGTGGCGAACGTATTGTGGGTCGCCTGCACATCGAGTGCACCTTGGTAGAGACCTTTGTACAACAATAGAATGCTCTAGGCTGATGATGAAAGTATATATTAAAATTTGACAACGAAATGATTAAACGTATTATATTCCAGTCTCTTAATCGAAATATATATCTTATACATATAGAACTCGCAAGGGCTACAAAAAAAATAGTACCTTTCTTTGTAATATAAACTGCTACAGTACATTTAATATAATAAAGAAAGATAGCAGCTAGCAGAAGAAATAATGGGCATTTCGTTCGCTTTTTACCGTTACCTCAAAACCGATATGAATGGATAGACAGATATTATCAAGCACATTAAAGATCAATTGGGTCTTTTTGAAAAATCATTCGCAACTGCACAATTACACAAGTCCATATAAAAATAGCACCTACCTATTAAAATAAAAAATTAAAAGTACAATTTAAATATTAGATAAAAAACAGTAGACTTAAATTGCTAAGCCAATATAAATAATTTAATTAATACAACACTAATATTATATTATATTATATAATATTAATTTACACAAATGCTGGTATGCATAGCATGCTTTAAGTAAATTTCCTCATATTTCGGGTTAGAATTATAAATAAGCATAGTAATAGCTTTGTATCGGATAAAGTTCAGTCTATTTTAGTTATACGAAACGCCTTAACCATAACTACCGAAGATATAGAACAACTAGTAGTCGTACTAATACTAGTTGTTTTCAATAAAATGACACCACATGAATTACTTTAATTTGCTATGGGGTTCCCGGCATAGAATACGACCACCCCATTTCATCTCTTAAGTGTTGTATAAGCTGACAATGGGAACGCTTACCAATAGTCAGGCACTAGTGTCTACCTGAGTAATAAAAATAAATCCGCGTGCCAAGCGTTGGGATTACGGCAAAAATGTCTCGTTCTGAGGGAAGTCGATTTCCAACAGTGGTTTTTTTGGCAGGATCGATGAAAGAAATTTATGAATATATTATAAATTTGTGAATTATATTATAAATTAGAGAATATAAATAAATTTATGAATATACTATTATATGATTGCATCATGCTAAACTTTGAATAGTTTATTAACTACATATCGAAGAATTTGTTCAAATTCAGCTCCTTAAGTAACAAAAACCAAAAACTTTATCCATATCTAGCGACCGGAAGAGTGCGAATATTATTTACTGATCAAGCCGTGCTTGCGAGTTTGTACCTGTTAAGTATCATCCCGAGGTCACTTCATAGAATGCGCAAAGCGGAGGAATCGCGGCCGTGTCGCTCCACCTGTTTAGGCCCTTAGCGTGATTTTGATGTTTCTATAAAATATACACATTTTTTGGATCATATTCAACATATAAATACCCTAGGTTGAAGTTACGTGAAGTGATTTCGTTGTAAAACAAAATGATTTACAATCACGGTTTGAATTCACAAACGAATGACTAAGTGTAACGATTTTGCCAATGAGATAACTATAAGAAAAAGGTATGACTACTTGACGCATCTATGAATTCAAACTCAGGAGGGCCGACATCGTATGTAATGAATGAAAATATTAATTTTTTTCATATCTATTAAATAGATCTCAGTGAGTTTCTGTGACTTTACGTTTAACATATATTAAAGTTTTATTTCTTTGTTTAATAATTACATTCAGTATGTTCATCGTTTCGCAGTGATCTTGAATAAAATTATAATGAAGAGAGTTTTTTCTTTTCCAAAAACACTATTTGTTCATATCTAAAACGTTTTATATGATTTTCATTTGAAAATGTCTTTTATTTTCCTTTTCTAAATAAAATGAAAAGCTATGCCTGAGAGAGTGAAGTGGCGAAGTTCCGGAGTCAACGGTCGCGAGTTCAAGTCATGCATCGCAAGAAATATACATATGTATATTTGTTGCTATGCATTTATTCCGAGTCCGTATACCCTACCAATACACTTTGGTTAAAAGTGGTGTGTTGATGTTTTTTTAGAAATCTAGTAAGTGACTAACAGTGGGACATGTAAGGACTGCAAAAAAATTGATATTGGTATATACTAGTGGTCGTCAAGTGGTCGAAATTCGACTGTAAATCATACAATTTTCAATTTTACTTTTATTTTACTTCTGTGCACTCTTTCTCCATATGAATTTTAACAATATCAAATCTCCTTTCTAAAAATCCTTCATGCACGCAATGTGCTTAAAAACTTGAAGTTTATTTGTGAATATGATTTCAATCACACGATTGCCCATTGTCATATAATTGTTATAACATAGTAAAAGAAACTTTTTCAAATATTAGTAACATGTGTGTTAGAATGGAATACAACGCGGCGATTGTCCCAACGTATCAATTATGAGTTTTTAACAAGTCCAAATAAGAAGTAAACTACATTTAGTGCTATTTATTAACTTGCTATTTTAAGGGTTTTATAATGTGTATTTTAAGGATATTCAACCGTAAACATGGACGTGGTACATGGAAAATTGCAATTGTAAATTTATTGGTACAATCATTGCTCTCATCACGACGACGCACCTCCCGTGATTTGTATTCTGCACCTTTCGCCCTACCATCCGTCTGGCCAGATTAATTATCAACTGCGTCCCCTCTATGTTTGCCAATAAGGAAAATCCCGTGAATTTTCAGCATAAATCTTAAAGTTTTATTTTGTACATGACAGGAATTTCATACGCGAAAGTAAAAACGAATTAAAAATAACATATTTAAAATTCATTATTAAATAAAATATATAATATTTAAGATTTTTGTAAACGTGCATTTTAAAATATTAAATTTTAGTGATTGTATGATATAGTTATTTATCGAGATATAACATATACACGTAACATACATAGACACACATAACACGCACACACACAGAGATAGAGGTATCCATTTGTATTTTTTGTTATATAACTTTATATTCTATTATCATTACCGTGTTTTTCAATCTTTTTTGCACTTTTGATGTTTGTGTTCTTACATTGTACCAATAACTAAGGGAAGAGCTTATAGTGCGGGAGGTAGCGTTGCATTTTAGGTAGTGATTTTACGCCGATGCCTTTCTTCCTTTTTCAATATATCTCGAATGACATAAGTGAACGCCAAGTGACCCATCCGCGGTAGGTGTTGGTGTGGGAGGCTGCGAAAGAGGTACAAAAATAAAAAATGAAGTAATAGTACGCCGGCTGAAACTTTTTTCATACATAGCTGAAAAAAAATCGTCAGTTGAATCGCGGAGGGAGAGGATTATGCAATCAGCTACTCGCATGAAATTGAAAAATATAAGCAATATGAATGCTATTCGAACCGATTTGAAGCATAATGTGTAGGGTGTATTTGGACTGAAGTGAAATTATTGAATTGTTTTTACTATTATTTAGACAGAAAAAAGACTTACTTTTTTTCTAAGAAAATAAAAGAAATGAAATTGATTATCACAAAATTATTATGATTAAGAATAAAAATATATAATTAAGCAATATTAATATAACGCGAATAAGGTTTCAACAATTTAATTCATTTAGGCAGATTTAGGCAGAGCACCTGTCACCAGTTCACAGAGTTGCTTAGAGTAGAGCTGTGTAACTTCTACGTTAAAACATAGTAAGTCTTGATAGCGTGTGAATTTACTCGAAGATGTGTACAGAAAGCCGAGAGATTCTACTTCGATCACGCACCTTGTTTGCCGAACGTTTCGGAAAGGAGCAGGGGTGACATGCTACGTGCTATACGAACCTGGCTACTTTTACAGAGAAATTTCCTAATGTTTGAACAATATTTGTGAATTTGTTTGTTGACACAAGAAGTAAAATTGCGCTTAGTGCGCTTGGAATTCTACTATAGTAAATCTCTGGCACGTAAACCAAACATGACGACCGACAAATAATTTAATCTTTAACACAAAAAGTATATCATCATCATCATCATCAGCAGCAGCCTGCGGCAGTCCACTGCTGGACATAGGCCTCCCCCATGGAGCGCCACCTAGCCCGATCTTCGGCTACACGCATCAGCTTCTGCCAGCCTTATATATATATATATATATATATATATATATATATATATATATATATATATATATATATATATATATATATATATATATATATATATATATATATATATATATATATATATATATATATATATATATATATATATATATATATAAGTACATAAAATAATACACATGTATCTTACACTCAGACAAAGACAGCTGGGAGTTAAACGCGGGTTACTGCAACCGTAATTTAGCAACAATATATTGTATAACAGTGTACGTAAGTAAGCTCTCGAGGGAATAAACATTCCACGAAAAGGTTCCCTAATATATTTGGTAACTTCTAAAAGGTCCTACTTATTTTACTGTAAAGTTTCAATGTTCTTAGATATATTATTTTAACATAAATGAATGGATAGTTAATAGTTACATGTTCAACCTTAAGCAGAAATTGCCAGTATTTTAATTAAAACAACTATTAAACTCATATAGTTTGTCAAATTCTGTGAAATTTAAGATGTCCTAGCCAATTAGGCTACGACGTTTTCTGAGAAAAACGCACAATATACAATATACGTAGGAGTAATATATTTCTAATAATGTAAAATATAGTGGGTGCGATAACAGAAGAGATTTTTAACAATTCTTTCTTCGATGCACTTGAAGAATAATTGAAATGGAACGTCTTCGACATAAATTAGACACACTAAAATTACATTCAAAGACCTAAAAACTATTTTTAACACAAATTGCCTTTTCGAACACCGAGCCCAGCACTAATTTGCACGGTTAAAAATTGTACAACTCAAAACATCTTTTGCTTTCAATAACTATTTCAATGTAAAAATAAAGAAACTGAAAATTTTTGCGTAGGTACCCAATTTCACAGCATTGTTCGGATTATTAAGTTGGCATATACGTGACCGTTTTTGTACGTTACAACTTGAGTCAAAAGTCATTTCGAACCACTTATTCCGAGCAACTTTATTACAAAACTCCCCATTGCGACGTGTGACAATAACACTTCCGACGAAATTGGAAATTGTAACAAGTTAAAAAAACTGAAATGTGACGTGACGATGGAGATGTCAAAGTCGCAATTGTAGGAATGAGAAATGGTTACTGAATAAATTCCGTTGTTTTTTGTATGCTGAACTTTGCAGGAATAGTTATAAGTAATTTATATTTTTTCAAATTGTAAATTAAGTGAAATCCCACGGCATAAAGGAACTGTGTTTTGTTTTCATAAAAAGTTGTACAATGAGTAAGTGCTTTATTGCAATATGATTTCTCTATCAGTTCGAGAAAGATTTTGGTTTATAGTGTTAAAGATCAAAGTCAGGGTTAGAGAGCTTTATAAAAGAAAATGATAATTGCTTTTTAACACGAGTAGAATCTTCACCTTGAAAAGAGAATTTCACCTTACGTTTACCAAGCGGCTGTACAAATATGGAGTACATCATAATAATAAATTAAAAATTTGATAAAATCTCACTTAGTTAAGTAAAACAATTGTTTTTTTTTTACGTGATAGGAAGGCAAACGAGCAGGCGTGTCACCTGATGGAAAGCAATAAATGCCACCCATACACATCCGCAGTGCAATAGTCGTTGCAAAAGCATTCCTGGCCTTTTAGAGATTTGTAAATTTGTTTTTTGATAGTTCCAAAGTCGTATCGTTTCGGAAACCAGTTGGTTCCACAGGGTAATGATGTGTGAAAACAAGTACCATACTGGATTCATCCAGATGGTGAGGATGAACCTTTAACCTAGCTTCTTAGAGGCCACTTTGGCCTCATCTTCCAGGTAAATCTTGTATTATAAAACTAATCCAAAACGTATTAAGGTACAAATATACCCACGAATTTTAAAAATAATCGGGGTAAACTAAAAGCAAGACAACTGTCATCACATTATTTGATTTTAGAAGTAATCTACAGAGAGTTTGGAATTCTAATTTGAGCTCTTTGATAAAGTGGTGAATGGGCTTTAAACTCGGTTAAAGCGGTTGCCAACTGTATAACAAGTAATTATGAAGTTAAGTCACTTGGAATAATTAACTCAGAACGTTCAAGTAGAGAAAGATAAATTTTTAGTTTACGTCAATTTAGAATTCTAATAGTCTTTTAAAATTTTTTCATTTGTAAACTAAAGAATGTTGATTGTAACACTCATCGTCCATCCGCATGTTTCCAATTTTAAACGTAGACAAAAAACTAAACTTAAAATATATTATAAAGTCAAATTCTATTAATGGTACTATCAAATATTATAAAAAAATATATAATTTATTTTTAACTCCTTAATAAGTTCCTTAACTATGACCGATATTTTTTTGCTGCAGGCACGACGAAGACTAATGCTCGATCTAACCAGAAAGTGGCGAACCCGAATAATTTTCCAATTATATCTCCCATCCAATTTTCCGAGGTGTCGCCTACGGCTGTCGTCAAATGCAGCCCTTCGAAGCTATTATAAGTATACAACCCTCGCGGATCTATTTATTATGTAATACTGCACAAGTCAGGTGCGTCACGCTTAGATATATAGGGCAGTTTCGATAATATTAGTGATGGTAGAGGTAGTAAAGATCATTTTAATTTAAAATAAAATAATTTTTAACTGTAATTCAACTATGTATAATACTATAAATTAACACAACAAACTTAGCTTTTCCGGTTTGCAAACTGAAGTGGCAATGGGCTGGATAACTATTGAGGTGAACTAGTGGTGGAGTGACGATCGGGTTTTAACAAATATCGTGTTGGACGTCTTTCGACTAATTTGGATCATGAGCTGCTGGCTGATTTGCGCAGGGCGGTAGGCAGAAACTGGATTCATGACTGGAAATCAGTATAGGTGACGTGCTACGAGAGACGCCTATGTCCAGCAATGGACTACTACAGACTAATGATGATATAACTTTTTTTTTTTTATTTGCAGCTTTTACCCTAGTGCAAAACTTTGAGTGAAAGGCAAGTCATTTTCTTTTATCATCGATAGTGAAAAAATAGTGTCCAAATATGAAAATACTTAATTAGACAAATTCAATTATAATGGAATGGCTCCTCGTTTCACCACATAATTCCTTGTTCCGTGCTAGACTAGTCACATTCAATTACTGGTTGCAATTTGTGATGACGCCATGAACTCTTGTGTCTAATTATGTTACTTTTATTTTTCTTGGAATCATAATCCTACTTATTGTACCAAATTACTAAGGTATGCCACCTAGGCACCTAGGCTTTTGTCGTATTATGTAGAATGTTTGTGGTTGTTATTCCATTGTTAATAGTCTATTTACAACTACTACTTTTACAAGTTAACACGAGAGACATGGTGGAGGATGACTTGCGTAACAGGACAGGGTACAGTGGCGTAAGATTTTTTCGGAGGCCAAGATTCATTTTGGGTCGCTGCGCCAACAAAGTAAGTTAGTTAAGTTTTTTTAGTTTTACTTTTACAACTCAGCTGTAAAAAAAACTGGTAAGATATTAAGTCAAAAAATGATAGTTATTTGCGATTATATAGATGACAAATGTAGATTAAGTTCCTTTGATTAAAATTAAGAGATATAGACATCTCTTAATTTTCAATTTTATATGCATCACTACATACCGTGTAAAATACATAAATAGTCTTAGATATATGTAACAATTTTTTAATTTTCATAAATAAAATTATAGGTACAATAGATAAATATGCCTATGCATGATGATCCACACTATTAAATCCTCTAATACATAAACTCTTCGTGAAACTACGATTTTTTTGTATCACAAGCAACAGGCATTCTCCGAGCCTTTATTTTACGGTCGAACAACTTTTCCGCTAGTATAAGCTTGACGGAATCAACTTATGAACATATTTTAAATATTTCAATATCTACAGCAAGAATGAAATAAAAAAGCATTTTTTTTACACAAACTAAAATTTTGTAATAATGCGGTATGTTGAAATATTGTATATTAATTTGTATGATGTGAATCAAATCGAATCGCCGATAAAGCGCTTACAAATACTGAAGCGTTTTTAACAATATACGTAAATATGCTAGTTAGTTTCCTTTAACTGCAGTAGTAGTAGAAGCATGCAGCAGGTAGCACCAATCGGCCAGCGCAGACCGGGGTACTACAACCTTATAAAATATTGGTGTTAAGTGGTAGCTTTTTCTGTTACCGCGTTCCGCACTTGTCATCATTATTCATAAAGGGCGCTACAGCCGCGAGTGGGCCTTGGGCTGGTCCAGGATGTCCCTGCAGTCCAAACTATTCCGCACTGTTTCCCTTCAATCCGTCAAACTGAGGGTTTAAACGACTTGTTCAACTCCGTCTCGCCAGTTTGGATTTGGCCTGCCTCGATTACTTGCCCATTTGATTTACCATTCAGTGAATATTTGGGTGTTCTGATATCAACCATTCTTTCAGCATGTCTTGCCCAGCATGCGTTTCGAACTTTTCCATTCCTATATTTCCTTCCCAATACTTGTTTCTTCCCCTTCCATTACTTCTTTCTTCCTCTCCTACTATTTGCATTCTAACCTTAAGCAAGGCAACACATCTATAGTACTATTAGTATTGCGAATGTTCATGGGCAATACTGGTTGCTTATTTTATAAGGTGACAACTCGCTAAAAGGCTCGTTTGCCTATCGCGACTATAAAAAAACTTTACATTCGTTCTCTCTCTAATAAAATATTCTACGTCGGATTATTTTGTTTTTATAAAGTAGCTTTGTATATTAGTGAATAATGATGCATTTGGGATGCCATACATATATAGCCCGTAGGGTTAGGCAGAGACCACAGATTTCCATCTGATATGCTCTCGGGATCCTTTCCTTGCTTCCTCCACACTTACACTCTCCTCGTGCAAGCTTACCGATTATGGGTACCTTTGACCTGGGCATTTCCCAAAAATATATCTCTAATGTTATATTACGGAGCTGATTTAATCTAGTATAATATTTTAAATGTTTTCAATGATTTTATAATTTTCTTACCATTTTTAAGAGGGCACTAAGTAGTCAACTATAAATTTCGAATTGACGCACTTAATGTGCCTTTTAATGTATTATTAGATATTAAGCTTCCCTTAAGACGTTTTTTCTTCTTACAACGTGGTGAATCTTAAACGTCTTTCATCATTTGTGTAAGCCACTAAGACATTTATGAATGAAATATAATTCATACAGAAACGTCTTAGTGATCGAGGAGTAGAAATCTAATATTTAATTCAAACACTTCGCCAGCTTTAGTGAAAAATATGTTCTACTGAGTATGGAAGGATTCTAAATGTCTTTAAGTTTTACGCATAAACTTCAATGTTTTGAATTTCACATATATTAAAAATATTATTTTTTAAATATATGAAAATAAATATAATTGAAGTAGCAAATTTGATAGTTTAAATATGTGCCGTATTGTGGAGAAAATTATTTTCCATTGTCAGCTTATCTTCTACTTCCTCCCCTTTACCAATTTATATCACTTGAAACGCCCTGCGGTTCAACCCTCGGCTCTCTCAATTTATATTAAAACCATTTTCGCGAAACTATAGCTAGGCCTTAGGGAGCATGCTCGAAATGACTGCAATAAACAATTTTTTTACGCAGTGCCCTTTTCATTTACAAAAGATTTTCATTATTTGTTTTATTTCCAATATTTGTCCCGTGAAAATTTTTAGAAAATTATTTAAAGTTCGTGTAATAAACTTTAACAATTAATATATTTTTTTACAAAATGTATTAAAACTTGTTTTTATACAGGATTTTTACAACGACGTTTTAATCTCATTACCTCAATTCATTTAATTCAAAATTTAATAATTTCTAAACGGTAAACTAGTAGATTTAACGAAATAATAATAAATATTTAACGTTTTTATAATTCTCATGAAGCGATTTTATTTCATCTACTATCAAACTAAGAATTTGAATTCATTGTGCACTTAGTACAAATAACTTTATTATTAATAAATATATATTTTTTATTTGTCAAGTATTTTATTAATATATATTAAAGTAGCTCAAGACTTAAATAAATATAAATCATATCGCATGAGGTAAGTATTGAAAAAAAAAAAAATTTCTGTCAATAATAAATTATTTAGGTATATTATGAAATTAAAATGTTCTAACACCTTTAATTCCTTAAAGAGAAATAATGGATTGTCAGATATTTATAACGTATAATTACTAAATATTGATACAAGTTCGATACGTTTACTGTAACTTTCAAAGGTTGTACATCCAAACATCATCGAAATTCGTAATTCAGATGAATAGCTTTCAAGACATAAGACATACAATGGACAAATGATGACGGATAATAACTGTCATTTACGCTACTCGAGGAATCCCCTAATTTTGCCAACAATGAAACTAATGACAAGAATACAATTGGTATCTGTAGGTGGGTGAATATCTTCTTTTCTAAATTCTATAAACATTGGTAGACTATCAATCAACAGCTTGTGGTAGTCTACTGCTGGACATAGGCGTCCACCAAGAATTGCCACCTAGCTCATTTGGCTTCACGTATCCAGTTTCTGCCAGCCGTCCTGAGCAGATCGTCGCGCCATCTAGCCGGGGGGCGTCCAACAATTGTCGGATCTCCGACAATCGTGACCACCCTATTACCACTTTAGAATATCGTCTTATTTATATTTTAGTTTTGATGAAAGTATATGGATGACGTAGACACAAAAAATATACGTTTATCTACTTTTAACTAGTATCCGCCAAGTGGTCGAAATTCGACCATTTCAATAAATTTCTAAAAATGAACAATACATCCTACATACATAAAATTTATATACTCCTTATTCGTATAAACTTAACTATATGTCGAATCTCGTAATACTCCGTAGGCCTAATGTATTCATGATTAATATAGATATGTATAGTGAAAAGAAATGTTAACTTTACATTTGTTTACACAGGTTAGTTAAGGTTAAAAGATGAGGTGTGGTCGTGCCTTTTTAAAATAACAACACGAACATAATAAATATTTATTTATAAGGCCGAATATTTTACACATCATATATTATGTATGAATATATTCTTTTTCTTCTTCTCCTTAGAAATAAAACAAAATAACGATCAATAACACCCAAGTTCATGTTTAATAAAATAATATGAACGAATTTCAACAGCCTATAAGAGACGCCCGGCGCTATAACGATAAAAAGGCTCATTAGTAGGCTCAGAACGTTTTGTAGAATGAATTCTTATAAAGTTAATCGCAAATGGAGCGATGCCTCTTTTTTTAATTTATTTGTGAATAAAAAAATGTCCATTACATTTTATTACTTTTCTAAGTAGGTCATTGTCTATATTGTTTACTACTGCATCTCACATATCACCCTTTTGTGTAGACATGAATAGGAAAAAAGTGTATTTATATTTTTAAGGATACCTATATTATACATATACATATATATACCTACCTATACATTTACCTATATATTTATCCAACATAGCAAATATCTGTTAATTCCTCAAAATGTTTTGTTTTTTAATCCAAAAACATTTTACCTCTTCAATTGATAAGATTAACGAATTCAATAAATTGATATTGATTTATTGCTAGTGGCAATTTGAATTTGAGTCTGCGGAATTCCAATGTGATAAATCTTAGCTTTTCTTTAAATTGGCGTTAAGACAAATAGATAAAACTACATTTGATATTATTATAGTTTTATGGATGCTTACTTATATTAAAATATAAACAAGAGAATAACGTTTACTGTATAGGTACTTTTAGAGAGAATCTATGAAATAACCTCTTAATACTAATACTAAATACGTTGCGAGTATTGTGCTGATGACCAGAGTGATGATGTTCTTTGACTTCCGAGTCAAGGTATATTATGGTTTAAATTTTCGACTCAATAAAAAATAATTTGTCCTTAAATTGTGAAGTGTTAAAATGCTTTTGCAGCATCATGCAAAATTTGACTCAGTTGAAATATGAGCATTCTGGGACAATCTTCTATGGAAACAAACGCAATTAAGACCCTTAAATATACAAATTTCCATTCTTCTGTATATTCTTTAGAAGATGACCTTGAACAGCTTTGTATATATAATAATTGCTACAAACACAACATAATCTTCGCAATTGTTCTATTTTATTAAACATACAATAGCAAAATTTGACTATCATAGGCAAAGCTCACGACAATGGTAGAAACAGTTGTGCACTCTGTCACGTATTGATTTAGTAATGAACTAACACGACATCCCCACACGTGTTGTCACGTCTTGAAACTTCTAAGTAATTGTACTCCGTGCCCGGGAAACCTCTACGAATATAAAGAAGGAAGTTCATATCGCGGCTTCCTCACGTCGCCTTCAACTGACTACTGCATTGTAAAAGTTCAACAAAGGAATATGATGAATTATTTTTAATGGTATTGTCTTTTTATTACGAACCTATACCTACTTCGATATATTCATAAAATATTTGTTGCAAGGTGCTCACTTTTAAAAATGAGTTTTATATCACGTACTGTAATAATATCCACCAGGTAAGTCATCTTGGTTTATAACTAGGAGTAGAAATACATTTTTTTAGAATCAAAAAATAGGTTACCCACTATATTAGAATGACCTCTAATCTAATCATAGGAACAAAACAATTGACCAAGACTGACAATAAGCATAAATAGCTGGCTGGTTTTATTGGTTTATTCAGACACCATTTTATTTAACAACAGTTGTGCGTTGCATGAAAAAAGATCTCTACAACCTACTATTTCAAGGTTGAAATGATCTTATACATTTAGAATCATTAATTCAGTCCAACATATTTGAAACAAATCGCTTAAATCGTCCGCAATCATTGGAATCGTAGACCTCAATCAAAAGTGAATGTTTTCTAAAGCGATACGAACGATAAATATTTATTACTATAATTTATTTGATAAAATACCACAAACTATTAAAAAAATCTTTTGGACTTCCGTTGTGGTTTAATTGACAAAGTAATTTGCCGTATCATTCATCAATTTGTTTAGTGCTCAAGCGATAATTAATTGTATTTATGGCACAATATTGTTGATATTGGTCATTAAAATATAAAATTCAACACGTTTATCAAGAAATAAAAATAGTATATTTTTACTTATGCTTTGAAAATATGTAAATAAAAAAATCATGCGTATTATATTCAGATAAAAGGATATTGTATAAAAAAATTGCGTCTGACAATATGGTGGTCTAATGGTGGTAGAGCCACGCTGCAGACGAATACTTTGTCAATACTGGCATAATATTTGTCTGTAGCATTAATGGGCCGGCTCGCCCGGGGAAGTACCACACCCCCGCAGAAAACCGGCGTCTGAGAGGTAGCTTACCTACCGCGCTTACACCTACGCCTACAAATGTAAAAATAATAAAATCAATAATTTTTTTTTTTCAATTCAAATTACTTTGTAATATTACAAATGAATATGCACTATTTTATAAAAAAGTGAGACCGTTTATACGTTCCCTCTCAAGATGGAGTAGAAATATGTATAACTAGTGTCTGTCAAACTCCGACAATTGCCATATGTATACGTATCCGGCTCAGGTGGCGGACTAACGTGTCTAATTTGTCATCCAAGGTCACTTCCTCCCATTCCGGAAACCCTCCGGAAATCGCGACTGCAAAATATGTATACTATCATCTCATAGCTCAAATAAAATAAAATTATAGTTATTCAAATAAATCTATTTTCATGCGTATAAATGTAAAATGAATTTGCTGAAAATCGTGTCAATCGTGAGAACTAATTATAATATAACATTAAACAGCCTGCCTGAAATTTCACGCTTTCTTACGGAAATCGTCCATCGCTATTCTAGGCATGGATTACAACATTTGTTTTATAATAGATATTTATTAAATGCCCCATTTGAAATTTAAACAACCCGTGTCGTTTACATACAAAACTCAGAATCTTTTTTAGTTATTTATTGATATTCGGATAGGAACTTTTATAAAATTCAATGTACGTGCGTGGTCATTTAATCTAGACCGAAATATTTTATCACATGTTGAAAATAATAAAAAAGTTGAATAATATACATGAGTAACAATGTAAGATGAAGGAATAATGTGGACATGAAATGTCCGAAATGCTAGAATGGAATTGTTTTCCTGACAAAAGTAAGCCAACGTGATTTAGCGTATGCCGCTTCGAGTTTATATCATAAGCCTTTTGTGAAATTGAATTTATAAATGTTAATGTGAGGCTTGTTGAGGTTAGATAAAATAAGTATTATGGTTTTTCCGTAATGATACATGTATGTGTATTTCATAAAAGTGATGCTCTATCTCATTATGATGATGACGACATAGTTCAGAATTTTGTTTAAAGAATATATAAAAATTGGCATTGCCTTTTTTTAATTTTATAACCATTTTATTCATTGTGTAAGCTATGATTATAATAAAGTTTATTAATAAGATTAATTTAATTTAAATTATGCCGTGTTAGGTAACTTATATTATAAAATACTATAAGAGACAACAATTTTTGAAAATTTGTTTTAAGTCTTAGTCAACTTAAATGTCTTAAGCAAACAAAAAGGCAAGAAAAAAAGACAGGAAGAACATACTTGTAATAGAATTTTTATATATTTTACATGACATATTTAATACGACCTTATTTTAAGTAAACTTTTTTATACCGGACTGGTGTCATCATGGAATATGCTTTATGTGTATTTATTAATTATTAGAATACAATTTACTACACTGCATGATTTAAAATAAATTAATGTTCCATATTAAATTTGATTACAAACAGCTTACAAAATGAATATAATGGCTATAAAATTTAAAAAAGACAATGCCAAGTTCGCTAGAAATTGCCCATCTTGGACACTTTGTAACTGGAGTAACGTATTCTTCTCCGATCAGGCTCGAATTTATCTGAATGATGAGGACCGACGTCGGCAAGTTTTACTAAGACTAGAGTAACGCTATGCTGACGTGTATTTTGAATAAATCACGCCTTATGGTGTGGGATCTGTTACTGGGTGGTATCTGTTTTGGGTGGGCGTAACTTCCAGCTATCGTACCGAGATAGCTTTGAAAATAGATTCATTGAAAATAGCTCACTAAATTGACGTTCTCTTTTTTAGCTAACTTATCTGCTAAAAGCAACGCATTCACTCAACTAGAATAAACAAAGAAATGACAAGTATTTAGATTATCGTATCAAATAAAGGCAACCCTTACTAGGGTAACCCGATCCTAGTTAATCTAACAAAGGGTTGTCGTTTGCTTTAATCCTCAGCTGCTTCCTCTTTAAGTCAGTTAGTTTGCTTTTGAAAATATCAGTGACAGGCAAGATTATGTTAATACATAGTTATTTTTACTCATAACCAGTTATTATATTAACTATATAACTTCTACTCATAATCATTACTAAATATGCGTTTTACAATATATATCGCATCTAAGATGAAAAAATTACAACTATGTATGTATATGTAGAATATTATGTAATATGTAGAATGCATAAGAATCGTAAATATTATATGATGTACTCGTACATTTCTTTTTAACAAAAATAAAAAAAAATATCTCAGCATACCAGTAATTTTACAACCTCCGGATGCAATATCTCCCGTTAACAAATATACCTGAAAATAAAAAATAATAACATGTCTATTCAATGTAACATTACTTATATTTTTTTTACAAATTTACGAATAAATTAATTAATAATAAATATTCAGCTATTTACCCCGCCATAATGTTTACCTAATATTTCATTTACATTACTACAATATTCCAAACTCAATCACTAATAGGTTGTAATATGTACATAATATAGAAAAACGTACATAACAATACTAATAAGATATTTTTTCATATATTTTCTAAGCCCAGCAAGAGGTCTTCCCATTTCTGGAGGAATGGACGTCAATCCCTCATGCATGTCTAAGGAGAATAGGCGGGGTAATTAGACTCAGAACACAGACTTAATGGCAGAATTAGGTTTCCAAACATAAACAATAAAAAAACTGCAATATATATAAATAAAATTCAATATTATTTGTTACGAAGAGAATGGTATTATTTTTTAAAAATTGTCATATATTTTTTTAAAAATTTGTATGATTTTTAAAATAATAACAAGGTATTATTTTTTATTTCGCCATCTTGTTGAAGCCACATGCGTGAAGTGAGGGCAGAATTTTCTCTTAATATTGGCAAAAAACAATCAGTAAGCATACGTTTATTTATTATTCGATTTAACCAAATCTAATTCTGAAACCGGACAATCGAAATTCGGAAATCTAATAATTAGTAATTTCGCCACTGAGTCAATTAGGTCATCATCAAATTCACAAGCAATCACCCACAGGATATGTACAGTATTAAAGAAATCAAAGTTTTTTCTTAATGTATTATAGTATAATATAGAAAGGTGGGTAACTTTTTTATTTGGTTATATTGTTTCTTGTTACCCATTTTTTATCATCATATGTAACATGTTGCCTCTTACTTCTACGCAAAAGTTCAAATGAATAATAATAGTTTCCTTCCAGATCTTCGAGAAATCCCAAATAAAGTTGATGTTCCTCATATTTTCATCAGACTCGACTTAAACGTCCTAACTTTCGAACAAATAGTACTTTAGCCACATTTTTAAATCCTCACAGATACCTTGTATTTATGGGTATGTCTGGTATAACTATTACTATTTATGAACTAGTTTAGCTATTCATGGAATAGATGTTTTATCTCTAGAAATATAATCACATATGTACCTTCCTGGAAACAGCGTACATTTTTATTTTGAAATAAAAACACGTGACCTCTTATGTTTACTGTTAAAACGATATACCCGAAAGTGAAATGATAGTCAAATAATAGGGTTGTCAGGGGTAACAAACTGATGGGTCGGTGCGGATAGTACTGAGTAATGTACAGCGTTTGCTTCGTGTAATGCAAATCCCTTGCTTCTACATGTCCATATTAAATCACCGGCTTTGTCTCAACAACAGCTCGTCACTCAAATTAAATCCGCAACTAATAAGTGCATTTAATGTTTACATATATATATATATATATATATATATATATATATATATATATATATATATATATATATATATATATATATATATATATATATATATTTCTTTTCATTATAGGATTAACCTGTGAAGCATATATTTCTCAGCTGCCTAGTGTGGTTCATAATCACCTGAGGCAATCCACTACTAGACATGAGCCCCATCAACCTTGAGTATCATCTGGCTCGAGCTTCAGCTACACGCATCCAGTTTTTGCCAGCTGCCATGCGAAGACCGTCGCTCTATACCACGGATGCCAAGATGCGGTCTTCATCACTCGTCTACTCCAACAGGTGTCGGTTCTCCAACAAACGTGACCTTCATTCAAAAGTTGATATATTATTTTATTATTGATGATGATATTAATTATTTTTTTATTTTTAAAGAAGAAATTAATGAGAGACCACTTTTAAGAAATATTCATTAGTTAAAGCGACTGAATCAAATTTTACAGTATCGCTAAATACTTTAAAGGATAAACGATTCCATTAACAGGATAAGCACGTTCAACTAAATAAAGTTATTCTTCTAATTAACTTAATTAGGTCGTAGGACGGTATTATCTCTACCATTTTTACCTTTCTTAATGAAAAAAACAAAACATAGTCCATGGTTTGAGCCTTCATTTTGTCAACAAAATAAAGATAAGGTTGTCGTATACGTGACTATTTAAGCTAGGTTGGTATCATTTTAAATTTAAGTAAATCTGCACTCTGTCTGATAAATTATATAATATATATGTGTATTTATTTAAATTTATTAAAAATACAAATATAACTTCTGAACGGACTCAACCGATTAAATTTATCAATAGGTATCATTATAATCGACCTACGGCAATCCACTGCTAGACATAGGTCGATCTTCGGTTATATACTCCTATGTCCAGTTTCTGCAAGGGAACCCTGCGTAGATTGTCGCGTCATTTTACCGGTGAGCAACCGACATTATGTTTGCCATGAGACAGTCTGTACTCCAGTATTCGTCTACTCAAACTTTTGTCGGTTCTGCAAAACACATAACCAACCCAATGCCACTTTTTACAAACGCACTCCCAAGTTTGCTAACCCGAAGACTAATGTCAGTAATATTATTTTGGAAGCCCAAAACTACATTTAATTTATAAAATATTTATATAACTACATATGTGCCAATAAAACTTACCACATATGACTTTTTCTCTCATATATATCGTCCCACTGCTAGGCGCGATGCATTCAGATTTCTAAATGAATGAATATTTACCCACCGCACATGTCCAAGGCGGATTAGCGGGGAACCTACACTCGAAGTATAATAGAATACCTGTAAGCCATATGTTCATTCTGATCCAGGACTGAACTCCCGACTATTGAGCTCGCAAACGGTAGCTTCGCCACTGACCTAATGAGATAGTGACATATGAATTAAAATGATATATAAACAAAATTTCGATTCGTCTAGTTGCTGTGTTACTAAAATATAATTTTCTACAACTAAAATATTAAAACATTCATTACTCTATTCACGAAAACATTGCATTAATATTTATAGAAACGATTATTTTTTTTAAATTCGCGATGAAATCTAGTAGATATCGAAAAAAAGTTTTAATACAATTAAACTGAAGTGATAGCTAACCAGGTTTTTCGGAAATCTGTCAACTGCTGGGGTATACGAGTAGCAAAGTGGAGACCGCAAAAATATCATTTGGGACACGCTCCTACCAGATGGAGTGACCATCTATCTAAGCGGTTGAAAATAGATACGTATATCCGAAGATCGTGCTAGCTGGCGCACCTTGGAGGAGGCCTATGTCGACCAGTGGACTGCCGCAGATTAATGATGATAATACTGATGACCATCATCATAATTGTTAATGTTTTTTCTAGTAATCTCACATCGGTAAGGCAGCAATCAATGCCATTTAACTATTTATGATTTTGGAAGATTATATACATACATTAATCGGTTGACAGACTCTTCTGTGAATCGGTAAGACGCGACATTCACAGTTATGGCAATTACAGGTAAACAGATAAAATTTTAAATATAATTAAAATGGATGGTCAGGTGATATACGAGTAGGAATTATATGGTATATAAATTATCAATATCTATTTTTATGCGTATTTTATACACACTGTAAGTCAATGGAGCGACATGTTATAACAAAAATAAATCTTTATGTAAAAAACACGAAGACTAATTGAAAGCAGTACAATAACATTATATAATATTATTAACGCCCAAAAAATGTTAAATTGTTGCGCTTCGTGGGGAAGATTTCCGTACTTTTAAGGCTTCGATAAAGTAAAAAGAAATCTCAACCAGCGAGTTATTTTTTCCTCGTTGATAAAATGTCGGTGAGCATCTGCGTAAAGAGCGAGAGGTAGTTATAAGTAAGCATGAGGGAAAAGGAACACAGGGGAAAACTTAATCCACCATTACTGATAACCTCTGCACCTGCGCGTAATGTCGGCCAGAAAATATGGTACGTAAAGATGAAACGGTACGTTAAAATTAAGAAGGGAACGCGTTGGCAACTCAGTAATTATTTCTGAACTCTCATTATGTTACTATGGCAACAACAATCGTAAGGCAAAAATTAATTAACGCGTATTATTAAAGCGGAGAAACCTTTATTCAGGTGAATATTTTATTTTACAGTGAAAATTGTTTTTCAAAATTTTCGCGATTTTATACATTTCTACAAGTAAAAGTTCTTAATTATCACCCTCACTTTCATATGTGATAATGTAATATTTTATCAATACTATCAGGTATCAGCAGTCCATTGCTGGACAAAGGCCTCCGTTAAAGCGTGCTACCTAACCTGATCTTCGACTAAACACATCCAATTTCTGCCAGCCACCCTACGCAGTTTGTCGCTCCATCTAGCGGAAAAGTCCAACAATGATTTGCAATAATGATTTTTGTTTAATTTCTACTAAACCTTCTCCTGAAGAGCCAATAGAATAATAATAAGCTGATCATATTTGTCGGAGAACTACTAACCACTGGAGTAGGCAACTGCTGAGGTGGACATCGCATCGTAGTAAACGTAGTTTAGAACGCAACCTGCTGAAATGGAGCGATGATCAGCGCAAGGACGGATGACACACAGTGATGAAATCGCTGTAATTACCTGGTGCGTGAAAAGCTACAAATAATATAATGTAGCTACTTCGAGACTATCAACTCTTATAAACTATAAATATTTATGAACAATATTTGACCTAAGGCGGAGTATTGGATGAACTAACCGCATCATCTCATCTTACACCTTGTATAAAAACACAGCACGACCTTAGGTGTGCCAATAAAAATATGGCTACTGCAATTTAATAAAAATGATTCATATTATGATGTAAAAAACGATATTAATATAATTAAATTTAGACAAAATGCTAATATTCTCTATATTTTCCCTAAAGTGTAAGTGTACAATTTAAAATTCGTCGATTTCTTAAGCCATATATTAATAAATATATTAATATTAATAGATATATATTAATATATCTTATGCAGGGCAAATGATTTTCTTTATCAATAAGTTTACATCTTTACGCCTGTATCCCGTAGGGGTAGGCAGAAACCACATATCTTCATCTGCTACAATCTCGCGTTATTTTAATATCAGCTAGTTATTTTCGAACGAACATATTTAAAATTATATTAAAAAAACAAATTGTAAGGATTTTTATAATCTAGTTTTTTTAAGAAAAAATAACATGAGACCGGCTTATAGACCGGTAAAAATAATATAAAAATATCACTTTTTAATTAAATTTTTAAGCTCGTAACCTGTATATAAAGTTAATATAACCTATGGTAGTATGATAAAGCTTGGAACACGTAGCTAATATTTGTGTACTTT